>LPNX010108597.1:117290-141248 GCA_001517045.1 Pseudotsuga menziesii
TCCCAGATGATGAGTTGATGTCAATGGGAAAAGTCTCATTGAAGGAGGGCCATGATGAGTCCCACATCAATGACACGAAACTCAGAACATAGTTCTGGAATGATGTGAATGTAGTAACCATAAGACTAACTCAAAAGTACTGACACAAAGACTGTGTAGACTGTAGAGGTGAAACTTCTTCAAATCCCCTTTGAACATCAGGCGGCACAACAAAAGACTTGGCAGCATGACTGGACGGGACAAACACACAATGCGACAGTGGACAATGCATTCTTTTGAAAGAATCAAAGGATTGACATGACTCATGAAAGTGGATTGCCGTGGAGATCAACTGAATACCCAATTGACTGACATGATGTGTAGACAAGTGCCATGTTCAAAGGTAACGACAAACAACTACCATTTATTTGCAAAATGATTCCCTTCCCATTTCCCCCATCATGATCAATGAGTGCCTCTTTTCGGTTTCATGAGTTCAAAGAGGGTAACAAACACTCGATATAGCTTGTTGAAAGACAAGTCCAGACTCATATGTTTTACGAACCTGAGAGAGGAGGGGTTCATTCCCAAAATGGGTCTCTCAATGTTTAATTTAACGAGTCCAATGAAAGAAAACTCAGTATCGTTCATGTTTAGAGAGTCTGAAAGAATACGGAAGAAGACTCCAAAGGGTCCTTTTTCATATGATTTAGTCCCTAAGGCCTGAAAAAGTATAAAATAATACCTTAGAGAACTCTTCCAATCATGATTGGCTGGAGTGTTCCTTTTTCATAAATAGTCTATCCGAACCAAAAAGGAGATAACCTACCATCAGAGAGATGACTCTTCAAATACTTTTACGAGTATAAAGAAGACAAGTACCTGACTATCTTTTCACAGTTTAAGAGTCCAAAAAGAGTTTAAAGAAGACTCTATTAAAAATTTTCATGTTTGAGTCTAGAGCATGAAAAAGTAATAAACTAAGCTCAAACCACTTTTCATGTTTTAACCAGAGCACGAAAAATGAAAAGTAAGCTCAACAACATCTTACTGTTTTTAACGAGCTCGAAGATCACTTGAAAGAATGCTCAGGGATTGGTTTCATTTTTATGCAATATTGAAACCAATGGGTAAACTATGCTTGAAAAATCCCATTAACATGATATACAGAGGTTGGAAGCTTTCCCCCAACATGATTGCTAGAAAAGCTTACCCCTAGCATGGTTGCTAGCAGCTCGACATGCCTCGAAGCTTCGTTTCATTTGATGATTGTTCTTCCATACCCAACCTAAAAACCTAGTTACTAATGTGAAAATGTTCACCAGGGGGGCAGGAAGAATGAGAATTAGGAAGGTGAAAAGAAGGTTCAAGTTCTAACACTAAAGGGAAGACTCGAATCAAGGGAAGGATATCTGTTTAATTTTTACACAAGCTTGAAATAGAAGGTAACTATGCTTGGAACATGGTTTCATTTTTATGCAAGCTTGAAACCAAAAGGTAAACTATGCTTAAGGAAATCCATTTCATTTTTTAACAAGCTTGACATAGAATTGGAACTTTTCTCACAGGCATCCATTTCATTTTTTAACGAGCTTGGCACAGAATGGGAACTTTGCTTAAAGGCATCTGTTTCATTTTTTAACGAGCTTGACACAGAATGGGAACTATGCTCACCAATGCTTGGGCCAAGTGATCAATCCAACAGCATAACAATACCTTAAGAGTTCTGTTGATGTATTTGTAACTTCAGAATATATTCATCTATGTATCTTATGTATTGTAACCCGATGTTTATTCTAAGATGTATCTATTATGTATTTGAGTCATGTTGTCATGCCTTGATGTTCTGATCGGGAGGATCAATAATGTAAACAAGTCGTGTCAAGTAATAGCGGGTAACCCTCTGATTGTCTAAGTGTTAAAGTCTCGGCAGTTTCGGGGCACTAGGATTATTAGACTCTCCTAGTAGAGGTCGACCCTAGTAGGGTTTTAGTCATGTCAGGATTAGTATAAATGGAGAACTAGAGTCTCTATTTATCACACAAGTTATACACACTCAAGTGTAGCGCATAGTTGAGGGAGGAGAAGAAACTAGGGCTAGACAAGAATAAGACTACTGCTGTTGGGAGACCACTTACTATTTTGGGGCTTTTACTATTTTGGTGCTGATTCTATCTCTGAGGAAGTTGCAGGGTTTTCTCCTTTATGGTTTCCCTGAGGAAAAACACTTTGTTCATTGTCTCTTGTGTTTGATTGTTCTACTTGTTATCCTCTCAGTTAAAGATCCTAATAATGCTAGCTTAATGTTGAAAAACTAACATGGTATCAGAGCTAACCTGAGAAGAAGACACTGTGCAGCTGCGGGAACTAGAGCTTCATAGTTTTTGGATCTGCCTCCATATATTTTTAGCAAAAGTAAGGTGGAACAACTCTCCTCCTTAGGGCACATATTTCTATCGAAGTAGAATCCAATTCTGAGGTTTTTCAGTTTTGGACCTGTCACTGCTGTCGAAAATTAGGGCTTTTCACAGAAGAGGAATTTTTTAGTGAGCCTAGGCCTGGATTTATCTCGTCCCTAAAATTGAAGTTAGGGACAAATTTCAAGGAATTTGGATAGACAAATCTCTAGAAAAGAAAAACCCTAATTTTCTCTTGAACTAGCTCTGTAGGATTTCAGCTCAAGTTTCAGATCCAACATTATGACCTGGTAAGATCTAAGATCACTTCTATTTCCATTTGAGATTCTCATCTTAAGATGTCTCAGCATACCAAGCTTGATGAAAATCTTGAGGGAGCTGATAACTTCTGAGCCTAGAAGTATAGGATGTCCCTGGTCCTAGAAGAGAATGAATAAGACTCCTACATTCATAAGGAGGTTCCAGTTCCAGAGGGAGATGAGGAAAAGGCCTTACATAAGAAGAAGATGGTTATGGCAAAGAGGATCATTGTTGATTCTACCAAGGATCACCTTATCCCACAGGTGTCCTCTCTCAAGACACCTAAAGCTATGTTTGATGCCCTAACCAAATTGTTTGAAGGGAAGAATATAAATCGGAAGATGACTTTGAGGAATCAACTGAAGAATGTGAAGATTAAAAATGTAGAGACCATCCAGTCTTACTTCACAAGGGTTTGTCAGATCAAGGAACAATTAGAAGCTATAGATGAAGAAGTGGAGAATGTAGAGATTTTGATGACTAATTTGAATGGCCTTCCTAGGTCATGGGATGCTTTCATTCAAGGAATTTGTGCTAGAAAGAAGTTAGTCAAATTCAACAGACTATGGGAAGAATGTTCTCAAGAAGAAGCATGGATAGCAGCTCAAGAAGAGAAGATGAGAAGTGAAGACCAAGCTCTCATAGTTCACTCCAAGAGAAGCAAAAGAAAACCTCACTACTCCAAAGGTAAGGATCCTCATCATAAAGATAACATTAGAAGAGACCTATCTAAAATAAGATGTTATACATGTGATGAAAAAGGACACTTTGCAAAAGACTTTCCTAAGAACAAAGTCCACTCTCATAAGAAGAAGGGGAACAAAAGAATACATCATGCTCATGCTACAGAGGATGATGAACCATCCAAGAAGAGATCCAGATATGAAAGTGAAGATTCTTCAAGCAAGGATGAATATGTTTTGATCTCCGCTCTCACGGGGAACATTACTCATGGTAGTGATGATTGGCTTATAGACAGTGGGGCTTCCAAACATATGACGGGATTCAAGGAATCCTTTGTAAGACTGTCAAAACATGATTCACCTCACAAGGTGAAGCTAGGAGATGACTACCAATATCCAATAAAAGGAAGTGGGGAATCTTCATATAAACTAGACTCTGGTAAGTATCTAACAATGAAAGAAGTATTGTTTGTGCCAGGACTCAAGAAGAACCTTCTGTCCATATCAGCATTGGATGCAAAAGGAATGAGGGTTGCATTCATACATGGTTAAGTCATTATGTGGCCTAGAGGAAAGACTATCGATGATGTGGTAGTGATTGGAGAACAAGAAGGAGGTCTGTACAAATTGAAGGGCCATCTAGAACAAGCCTTGGTCCATGACACAGTAGAGACAAATGAGCTTTGGCATAGAAGGCTTGCACATGTGCATTACAGAGCACTACCTGTTGCAAGCAAAGCTATTGAAGGTCTTCCATAATTTCAAGCAAAACATGATGGGGTCTACAAAGGATGTGCGAGAGGGAAGAATACAAAGAAGACATTTCCCAGCAGTGAAAGCAAAGCCAAAATCATACTAGAAATCATCCACTCCGATGTATGCGGTCCTATGTCAGCAAACTCACTAAGCGGGTATGCATAATATGTTTCTTTTATTGATGATTTTTCTAGAAAGACATGGGTTTACTTCATGAAGAACAAAGACGAAGTATTCGGTAAGTTAAAGGAATTCAAAGCCTTGATCGAGAATCACACTGAGAAGAAGATCAAGACTTTTCAATCAGATAATGGCAGAGAATTCACTTCAAATGAATTCAAAGAGCTATGTAAAGAATCCGGGATTAAGAGGGAGTTGTCCACTCCTTATAATCCACAACAGAAGGGGATTGTGGAATGGAAGAATAGAACCATCATGGAAGCTGCAAGAGCAATGCTTCATGATCAAGATCTTCCTATGCATCTTTGGGCTGAAGCTGCTAGAACAACGGTGTATGTACAGGACCGTACTCCACATAGAGTACTCGAGAACAAGACTCCTGAAGAAGTCTTCTCCGGCAAGAAACCAGAGTCAGCCATCTCAAAATATTCAGATGTCCTGTGTACATACACATTCCAAAAGAAAAGAGAACAAAATTAGATCCTTCAGGAAAGAAGGGCATATTTGTGGGATACTCTGAAAGCTCGAAGGCTTACAGAATCTATTTCCCAGGATACAAGAAGATTGACATCAACAGGGATGTGACATTTGATGAAGACATAGCTTACAACAAATCCAGAAAGAGACCTGCTAAAGAACCTGAAGAAACAGAAGTAGAAGTACCCAGAATTCATGATACAACCATGAACGAAGAAGCTCAAGAAGAACATCGATATTTCGAGGAACCACAAAGACCTGTAGATCCACCTCTGGAGAAGAATCCTCATAAGAGGAAACTTGCTTGGGTACGTGAACTTATCCAAGGTGTAGAAAGATATGGGGCTCCAGAAGAGAATCACAGAGAAAGAAAGAGGACTAGATCTTTCTCTGGGTATGTAGCTTTACTATGTGATTTCATTGATAAAGAACCTTCCAGTTATGAAGAAGCAACAGAATAGAAAGAATGGAAGGATGCTATGATCGAAGAATATCAATTGATCATGATGAATGATGTTTGGGATGTTGTCCCAATACCAGAAGGGAAGTCAATTGTAACTTCCAAATGGATCTACAAGATCAAGCATGCTACAGATGGTAGCATTGAAAAGTATAAGGCAAGATTTGTAGCTCAGGGTTTCTCTCAGAAAGAAGGAATAGACTATGAAGAAACCTTTGCACCTGTAGCCAGATACACTTCCATCAGATCAGTACTTGCTCTGGCTGCAGTGATGAAATGGAAGATACACCAGATGGATGTCAAGACTGCTTTCTTGAATGGTGTAGTAGAAGAGGAAGTGTATGTAGAATAGCCACTCTATTTTAAGACACATGACAGAGAGTCTCATGTATGCAGATTGAAGAAAGCCCTGTATGGTTTGAAACAGGCACCCAGGACTTGGTACGGTAGAATTGATAGCTTTCTATCCAGTTTGGACTTTACCAAGAGTAAAGAAGATTCCAACCTTTACTATAAGGTTGAGGATGGCAACCCAGTGATGCTTCTACTATATGTTTGTGACGGGTATAGATGGGTTGATTGCTGATACAAGGAGAAAGCTTGTTGTTGAGTTCGAAATGAAGGACTTGGGGATAATGCATTACTTTATAGGTATGGAGGTGTGGTAGATTACAGATGGAATCTTCCTTGGACAAGGGAAGTATGCGGTAGAGATCTTGAAGAGGTTTGGGATGATGGACTGCAAGGCTATGACCACACCTATGGCATCGAACCTGAAGCTATTGAGTGATGCTTCATCAAATTCGGTTGATGCTACAATGTATATCAGATGATTGGGTCATTGATGTACCTGATGAACACGATACCAAACATTTGCTTTGCTATGAACACCTTGAGCCATCTCTTGATAGATCCGAGAAGTGTTCACTTGACTGCTGTAAAGAATATTCTGAGGTACCTGAAGGGTACAGTTGATTATGGGCTCAAGTACGATGCGAATCAAAAGATTAACCTGGAGGGTTATGTTGATTCAGATTGGGCAGGAAGTGCCATTGATAGAAAGAGCATTTCAAGTTGTTGCTTCAGTATGGAATCAGGTGTGATCTCTTGGTTTAGTAGGAATCAATCCTATGTGGCAGTGAGTACAGCTGAAGCAGAGTATGTCGCAGCTTGTTCAGATAGTTGTGAGGAAGTATGGCTACGGAAGCTACTGTCTGATATATTTGATCTCTAGTTGGATGCTACTTGTATACATTGTGACAACCAGAGTTGCGTAAAGTTGTCAGAGAATCCAGTGTTCCATGACAAGTCGAAGCATATCAAGTTCAAGTATCACTATATGAGGGATATGGTGCAGAAGGGAGCAGTGAATCTCCAGTATGTTGTGACGGAGGAACAGATAGCTGATGTATTGACAAAGCCATTGGCTAGGATAAAGTTTGAGTACTTCAGGGAGAATCTTGGTGTTCTCCAGATCAAGGTTTCTTCCAAGATAAAGTGATGAGACCCATAGCCATTCTATCATGGTGAGAGGATTGGTTCCTTCCATGGTCATATATAAGGGCTGAGCCATTCTGTAATGGTGAGAGGATTGATTCCTTCCATCTCAGATATGAGTGTTGGCCATTCTATCGAGTAGGAAAAATGTAGGGGAAATTTCCATTCTAGGAATGGAGGCACCTAGTCAGTTACCAGGAACACCCAGTATAGGACTGAGTAGCCATTCTGATGTGATAGAGGGATGTGTTCCCACTTGATCAGATGTAAGGGCTGAACCATTCTATCATGGCTAAAGGATTAAGTTCCTTCCATGTCAAATGTGAGTGTTGGCCATTCCGACGAGCAGGTCGGATGTAAGGGCAGCTGCCATTCTCTAGGAGAATGGAGGCACTTGGTCAATTACCAGGTATCTCATTCGAGGACTAGGGGCCATTCTGATATGACTGTAGGATTGGTCCCTACAAGATTAGATATGAGTGCAAGCCCTTCTATCACTATGAGCAAGATGTGTTCCCGCCTGGATGGATGTAAGTATAGATCCTTTCCACAGATGGTAGTAGGTGTGTCCTACCATGCTGGTGGATGTGAGTGCTGTGCCTTTCCACAGATGATAGTAGGCATGTCCTATCATGTAGGTGGTTGTAAGTGCTGAGCCTTTTCATAGATGATAGTAGGTGTGTCCTAGAAAGCTGGTGAATGTGAGTGCTAGGCCTTTCTGATATGATTATAGGATTAGTTCCTACATGATCAGATGTGAGTGTTGGGTGTGCCTTTCTAACGAGTAGGTCAGATGTAAGTGCTGGGCGTGACATTCTTCGTATCATGTGTTGATCAGATGTAAGTGCAGTATCTATCTTCGCATCATGTGTTGAACAGATAGAAATGACGAGCCATTCTTCGTATCATGTGTTGATCAAGATATAAGTGCTGGAAAAGACCTACATGATGGCTAGGCCTACAACCAGCATGAAAAAGGGTTGGATCTGTAGAACTTCCTATGACGAGAAGAATAATGAGATAGGACCCATGATGATCTAGATCGAGTGATGATCCAGATCCAGTAATGATAGCTAGTGATGATCCAGATCCAGTTATGATAGCCAGTGATGATCTAGATCCAGTGATGATAGCCAGTGATGATCCAGATCGAGTGATGATCCAAATCCAGTGATGATAGCCAGTGATGATCCAGATCCAGTGATGATGTCCCATGATGATCCAGATCGAGAGATGATCCAGATCCGATGAAGAGATGAAGATGACTTGAAGACAAGGATGACTTGAAGACAAATATGACTTGAATACTCAAAAGACTTGAGATGTAGAAGATGAGATGATCCAGCTGATATCAAGAAGAAGACCAGTGATGAAAATTGTGTTGAAAGAATACCTTCATAGTTAAGAGGGAGTGTTGATGTATTTGTAACTTCAGAATGTATTCATCTATGTATCTTATGTATTGTAACCCGATGTTTACTCCGGTATGTATCTATTATGTATTTGAGTCATGTTGTCATGCCCCGATGTTCTGATCGGGAGGATCAATAATGTAAACAAGTCATGTCAAGTCATAGTGAGTAACCCTCCAATTGTGTAAGTGTTAAAGTCCCCACAGTTCTAGGGAACTAGGGTTATTAGAATCTCCTAGTAGAGGTCGGCCCTTGTAGGGTTTTAGTCATGTCAGGATTAGTATAAATAGAGAACTGGAGTCTCTATTTATCAGACAAGTTATACACACTCAAGTGTAGTGCATAGTTGAGGAAGGAGAAGACATTAGGGCTAGACAAGAAGAAGACTACTGCTGTTGGGAGATCACTTACTGTTTTTGGGATTTTACTGTTTTGGTGCTGATTCTATCTTTGAGGAAGTTGCGGGGTTTTCTCTTTTATGGTTTCCCTAAGGAAAAACACTGTGTTCATTGTCTCTTGTGTTTGATTGTTGTGCTTGTTATTCTCTTAGTTAAAGATACTAATAATGCTAACTTAATGTTGAAAAACTAACAAGTTCTCGCCCTCAACCATGGATATGAGCTTGTATTTATAAGGCTCAATGGATAGGGATGGTTGAGAGATTTGTGGATGAGGTGGCCTATAAGATCCTATGATGGGGGATCTCAAGCTTACCTAACCCACAATGATAGGGATAAGGGAGGACATGAGGCTCATGATCTAGAAGCCTCAAGAATCTTCTCTTTTTCCCATTTTACCAGGGTACTACATTTCTCCTTCTATGACAGAGCGGTTTAGGTAAGAAATGCTTATGGACTAAGGGCCATAAGTGGTGGAACCACTTGTGGATAACAAGGGATAGGTGATGCAAGCAAGGTACAGCTCTTAGACAAAGGGGAAAGCGCAGTGTTGAGAATTTTTGTGAAATATTGACAAAATGGTATGAGTTTCCACTCCAAGTGCTAGGATTCAAGGCAATTAGGTATGTCAAAGGTCTTACCACATGATGGTGACATGATTTTGGTGACAGCTCTACATTTGGTTTTTATATATATTCGCTTGTTTGGCCAGTTTGAAAGGGTTTCCAACATCCAACATTTTTGTCTATATCACCAAACTGGGTAATATCAACTGATCCATATATAGCCTATCCACCAAGAACATTCTTCATTGCAATATCAAATGTTAAATTGTCACTAATCTGAGACAAAAACTTGGCTTCTAAATCTCTAGATTCAGTCCCAAGCTTTTCCATATTATCATCCCCCTCATTAGAGACATATGAAAATTTCATAAACTGAAGAAGGTCCCTATTCTCAACAGAAGACCCATGCACATTTGGAAGCAGCAAACAACTCTGAAAATGATTATCAAATCCATATGTTGTGGGAGAGCTACTAGGTTCTAATTATATCCCAACTTATAAAATTCTAAACTTCTAATAATAAAATTTCACAGAGTGAAGAAGGTACCTATATCAACAAAAGACCCATGCACATTTGGAAGCAACAAACAACTTTGCAAATGATTATCAACTTCATATGCTGTGGGAGAGCTATCAGGTTCTGATGATTATCAAATCCATTGCCTCGGCCTTTCCTTTAGATTTACTAGGATCTTTTGTTTCTTTCTCAGGAAATTATATAATCACATTATGAACCTATTGCTCATCTTTTCATGGTGAATGATGAAGAGTATTTCAATAGTGATGAATGCTCCCTATGTGGAATGGATGAGAATTTGATTTATTGTGATGGTTTCCCTTCTCCATATCATTTTTGATGTGTTAATATTTCCCCTTTCCCCAATTCTTAAAAGGTTCTATCTCAATGGAAGAGAGCATGCTTTAAAAGCAGGAGGTTGAAGGTTTGATTCCTCCGTGCCCTAATGATATTGCAATATCGTTATTTTAAATAAAATATATTTTATTATGATTTATTATGGGTATGAGGGGGGTTCTAAACTAATTTCATATGTCACTACGAAGGGGGTTCAAAAATTCCCTTGTATATTACAATGATGGGGGTTCAAACCCCCCTGTAATTTTATATGAAGGGGTTTCATAACCTCTCCAAAATGTTTTTAAAGATATCTAGGGGGTGTTTCGGACTGCCTCCATAGGTACCTACAAGGGGGGTTTATAACTACCCTATTGAGGCCCAAAAATTTGCAAGCAACATCAGTAAGGTATTCTCCCCAGTCAACGTTCCCAACTAGCCCATGACTGTTTGGAACGGGGAATCTGTCCGGTTTGCGGTCCGGCTACCGTAGGTCAAAGTAACAAAAACAAAGGCTTTACCGGTTGCGGCCTGATCCACCGTGTATTTTTGTATTTTTTGACTTAATGTATGATATGCAAGTGCCTAATTAACCATGCAGGGCGATAAGATGCAAGGAGTAGTCACAACATGATGTGCAGGTTCTTACCTCTCGTCTTAGCATTCACAAGCATCTAAATCACATACAACAAGAAATTAAAACTAACTACCTAAACTATCCCTAGGGAGAAGGATTATCATTCATTGGTGAGTAATATATTTTGTACATGCATAATGAAAAGTTATAGATAGCTGACACTTCTTTCAAGACACATGAACAATTGCAGATTTTTGAACAACCAATTAGCCAATTGTTTTATGAACAACATTTATTACTCACAGTGGAAAAAACATCACAAAATATACTGAAAAGCATTCAACAAGAACATAGGTTCAGGAAGTTAAACACTCTCACAGTTAATGAAACACAGCTGAAAACGAAATAGTTCCCCTCAACACTGTTCATTTAATCACATTGATACATTCCATAGTTCGCTTTCTCCAGCAGGAAAAAGTTGTAGTCTCTGATTGTAAAGCGAAATAGTTCCTTTTACAAGCAAATGGTTTACAAGTTTTTCCAGGGGAAAAAGTACCTGTCTAAGTCTACTTTCAAATATTTAACTACAACTACAGACCGCTTGGGCTGCCTACAAAACGTTTGGCCTTTCAGTTCCCCAACGCTTCATATCCCTTCATCTTTTCTGCGCATGCTCATGATTGGCTGAGTAACTGCCGGACCTTCCAGAGCTGCTCCTTTGTCACCATTCATTTTGTCTTTTCCTTCATTTTTCCTTCTCATGATCCTGCTAGTTTCGAATCTACCTCTACCAAACAGTCCGTTTTCCTCCAAGCCGCGGTAGTTTGATCGATCTCCCGAACCTACCTGCAATCAAACGACAAGCATCATTCATTGGAATGGCATTTTAAACGTTAACCTAAATCACCTGAAACAGCTAATCCATAAGAAAACGGCTAGGTGCACCATTACTTCATTTATTTATAGGTTCGCAATCATCAGATGCTCAGAGCGAGGATATCGGGAGCTAAAAATCCCACCCCAGCCACAACGATGGAAGATAAAGAGGTTACTGGCACACGACCTAAGGGCAGGAAAAAATCTTCAATCGGCAGCCGGAGGATAATAACATCAGAAGCCCAAAAGCTTTTCCTAGCCGCAACGGCAGAAAATGAAAGGCTACAGGCATGCGACGATGGGTGGGAAAACTCAATCGCAAATCGGAAGGATAATGACATCGAAAACCAAATGGTTTTCCAAGCCACAACGATGGAAGGGGCACAACTACGGGCACATGATGAAAATTCAACACGCATCGGTAGCGGAGCGCTTTTCACTTCGGATGACTAAATGCTTTAACAGCCGCAACGGCGGAAGAGAAAAGGTTAGGGACATGAGACCTGAGGGCGGGAAGACTCTCAATCAGAAGTCAGAAGACATTTTACATCGGACGCTAAATGGCTTTCCCAGCTACAACGACAGAAGAAGAAAAGTTACGAGCAAGTGACTAAAGACTGACGCATCGGCTGGCAGAGCGTTTTGGACTTCGGGCGCTAAGTTGCGTTGAGAGCCACAACGGAAGAAATGAAAAGGTAATGGCCTCTGATCAAACATATTTTCAACGCCCGATGCATAAAAATGATTTAAGTGTTTTGGACAGCTCCTCAAACTCAGCAACGAACAGAAACATGTTATACCTCCACAACGACGATCCACAATAAAGAAAACTTGGTTCGATCAACAAGCAAAAACAAACTTACAATCTGTGACTCACCATAAATTCCAAACACAATCAAAATTCGAACCTTGGGCGAGAGTTAAGCTTTTACAATCATCTAAAATTAAAACACGACCAAAAACTCAAAGGATCCAACGATTAAAACAATGCAAAATCATGAGGAGGGGCCCAAAATTTGAGAAATTTGGGGAGAACAATTGCAGCTGCAACAGTTGGAGATTACCTGGTGAACCAAGATCTCTGGGCGATTAATCTTTGAGTGACAAACTATTTAATCAACAAATGCATCCTATTTAAATTCTTCCAGTTATCTAGATTTCTCGAATGTCGAAAATGTGTACCTTCAATCATTGATAATAGTCTAATTTGGGAGAGTGGAAACCAAGATTTTCAAGTCCAGATAACTCTGTTGAGGCCAGAAGATGAGTTTCATTATTACCCTTGTCTTTAGGTGGCTGATAGCTTTGGACACCACAGGATTGTAGCATATGGTAAACATAAATATTCGTTTCTTCTTCATTCCCATGCCATTTTAGCACTTTTTTGTGCTTTTGGACTTTTTTCCCTTTTCATATGAGTCCTCCTGCATGCCTTTCTTACTGAATTTTAATTCAGGATCCTCTATCCCATAGTGTCCTTTTGTGTGAGCGGTGTACTTCATGTTTCATCTCATGGACAAAGAGGATCTTTCGGCAATTTAGTACTTATGATTCAGTATCTGCTCTAATGTATGATGCTTTCATAGGAGTTTTTGGACTCTTATTTTCCTTTTGGCATTCGTTTCTTGGTATGGGATCATTTATATTTAATATACTATTCACCTTGCTCCTTTCCATGGGTCCTCTGCTGTCGCTCCTTAGAACATTTTAAGTGTGACGTGGATGGAGCCTCAACATAGTATTCCAGACCCTTCGAATCCGGTTTGTTTCATAGGGATTAAGCAGGACTTCAATGCACACAGAGCTTACTCGAGAAAAATGCTAAACTGGAAGAAGTTATTTTAGCAACACACAGTCTGAGACCCCAAAAATGTTTATCATTCCCAAACATTTTGATGTTCTCCATGCAGCTGCAGGCTCATTCCCTTTATTAGAATCAAGAAAAACAAACTATAAAACATGACTCAAAAGACAACCAAACAGATTATTTATATACAAGATGGAAGAATTCAAACAAACTCAGGAAAAATATGGCTTAAGAACCAAACCATTTACTGGTAAGTTCTCTTCCCATCCTTGTAGATCTTGCAACTTATAAGTAGAAGGGCCAAGATTTGATGCAATCTGAAAAGGGCCTACCCACAACTGCTGGAATTTAGTGTGCTTTCCTTTCTCATCATGAGGGTGATCCCATTTGAGGACTAAGTCTCCTACATCAAAATCTTTTGTTCCAGCTTTATGTTTGTTGAACCATCTCTTTACTAACTCTTGCTATTGCTTAAAGCATTCCCTGGATTTAGATCTAGCCTCTTCCGCTTTCAGGAGATTATATATCCTTATTTGCAAAACTTCATCATCCGACCCTCTGGACTCTTGAGCTATTATGGAAGAGGGTAGCATGATGTTGGGGGGAAGAATGGCTTCTTTACCATACACAAGGGTATACGGTGACACTCCAATCGAAGACTTGGGGGTGAATCTATCATCCCAAAGGGAATTGGGTAGCGCTGAGTGCCAACTCCTCTGGTTTTCTATCACAGTCTTCTTTAAAATTCTAATCAGATTTTTGTTAGAGGATTTAGCCAGGCCTTTTCCTTGAGGATAGTAGTTAGCAGAATAATGCAATTTTATCCCTTTATCATGAGCAAAAGAAGTCAATTTAATTAATGAAAAGTACTTAGCATTATCAAAGACTAACGAAACTGGAACTCCAAACCTGGTCATGATATGATCTTGCAGGAAGCTGATGACTTCGTCTTGATTTATCTTGCACAGGAGAATAGCTTCGACCCAGCGGGTGAAATAATCAGTTGTGGTTAGAATGTACTTATGTTGCAGAGAGGAATTCGGTTTTATTTCTCCAATGATATCCAGCCCCCATTGCTCGAATGGTTCTGTGATCATCACAGGCTTTAGGGGTGCTGCTGCTTTAGGTTGTCTCCCACTACACCTTTGGCAAATATCACACTTCCTGACATGTGTGTGTGCATCTTTGAAGAGCGTAGGCCAATAATAACCAGCTCTGAGGATTTTGTGGGCTTTAGTATCTCCTGAATAATGTCCCCCAACAGGACCCTCATGCAACTCTGACATTACTTTCTTCACATCTTCCTTTTCTAAGCATCTGAGAAGAACCCCATCATAATTCTTTCTGAATAATACTCCTTCAACAAGTTTATAGGAAGCTGATTTAAGATGCAGCACTCTTCTTTGCTTGGAATTCCAATGTTCTGGAAACAACCTTGCCTACAAGTAATGCACAAGGTCTCTATACCAAGACTCGGGAGCTATAAACAAAGGACATACATCCATTAAATGTAATTCAACTTCATCCTCCCAGGCGTGTTGTTTATTTTTTTCATTTTCAGTCATCTGTTTGCACAACCCTTGTCCTTTAACTATAGATGTTGGCTTGAATTCAAGGTCGTACTCTTGAAGGGCTGTTACCCAGTTGCCTCTTCTTTCTCCTAACTCCTTCTGTATAAGAAGAGACCTTACAGCTGGGTAGGGGACGATCACCTTGGTTCTATTTTTTAAAATATAAGGCCTAAATTTCTTTACTTCTTTGAATACCACATAAGCTTGTTTATCAACAGCTGGGTAATTCAATTCGGCCCCCTGTAGACAAGTACTCATAAAGGATATTGGGAATTCATCCCCCCCATCTTCCTTTTGGGTGAGCACAGCTGCTAGTGAATCATCGGATGCAAAGGTATACAAGATGAAATCTTTGTCAAAATATGGGCTTTTAAGGGATGGTGCATGTGCAACAGTAGTTTTGATTTTGATGAATACACTCTTCTCAATTTCAGTCCACTTGAATAGTGCATTCTGCTTTACCATCTGCTGCAACGGCTTGACAATCTAAGCAAAATCAGGCACAAATATTCGCACGAAGTTTATCGTTCCCATAAATGATTGCATCCCCTTTTTATTATGGGGAAAGGGAATTTGTTCAATAGCCTTAATTCTTTTTGGATCTACAGCGATTCCTTTCTTCGAAACTATGTGACCCAGCAACTTGCCCTCCATGACAGCGAACACACACTTCTTAGGATTGAGTGAGATGCCATATTTCCGACAGCATTCAAAAATTTGCCTTAAGTGAAACACGTGCTCCTCTCTTCTCTTTGAGAATATTGTAATATCATCAAGGTATACTACAACACTTCGGCCAATCAAGCCGCGGAAATCTATGTCCATAGCCCTCTGAAATGTTGCTTCAGCATTTATAAGCCCAAAAGGCATCCTTCTATAGGCAAAGGTTCCCCATTTGGTCCTGAACATTGTCTTTAATCTGTCTTCTTTGGCTACTAATACTTGATTGTAGCCAGAGAAACCGTCTAATAACGAAAACAGTTCAGAACCTGAGACCATTTGCAGCAATTTCTCCATGGGTGGAACAGGATAGTTATATTTTTCTGATGCACGGTTTAGGTTCTTGAAATCCATGCAGAGTCTGATTTCTCCAAAAATTTTCCTTACTGGTACCAGATTTGATACCCACTCAGAGTGTCTGACTTTGAAAATGATTCTAGCATCCAACAATTTCTTCACTTCACTCTGAATCAGTGGTTCCAATTTTGGATGCATTTTTCTTAACGGTTGCTGATTTGGCTTGACGCCTACTTTAATGGGGACGACATGCTTGATGATGCTGGTGTCGTATGTTTTCAAATCTTCGTATGTCCATGTGAAAACATCTTTATATTGTTTAAAAAGACTGACGAACTTGTCTCTTTCTGTTGGTGAACAACATTTTCCGAGATTCACAAATTTGGGATTCGTCTCAGTCCCTAAATTTATCAGCTCGAACTGTAGAGATGAGCTGTGGGTCTTCACGTTGGCTGGTCTTCTGAACTTTTCATTTAAATCAAACATTTTTTCTAACGTTCTGACTCCTTTAGGAATGAAATTGTCATATTTCATCTCAGCCTGATGTTCCTCATCATCTATAATGGCCCCTTTAAACACCTCGTCATTTGTTAAACATTCTATAATCTGTTGGTCATAATTGAACACTCGTAGGTTCATAATCATATCAGGTACAGAGGGCCTGAAAAGTAATTCAATAGAGCATCGATTATTAGTGGGTACCAACCTAGTGGCTGATTTGGCCAAAAGGTCAGCTGCTGCATTTTAAAGCCTTGGAATTGAAATAATATTAAATGCATTAAAACATTTAAGCAAATCCCATACATCATTCTGGTAAGCCTTTAAGTGAGGAGAAATACAATGTATTTGATTCCGGATTTGTTTCACAATAATTTCAGAATCTCCAAAAACTTTTAGATTACTTACCTTTAATTCAATCGCTTTGTTTAGTCCCTGCACCAGTGCTTCATACTCAGCTGTATTATTAGTACATTCAAACTCTAATCTACATGAGAGAAAATATTTATTCTTCTGGGGGTCAATCAGGATACAGTCGGCTCCTAACCCTTCTAATGTCTTAGAGCCATAAAAAGACAAAGTCCACAAACCACTAACTAATGAAGGTGAATCTATTCCTATTGCTAAGATTACTATATTATAGTCAATCTCATCAGCCTGTGAGAATCGAAGGAGATCAAGCTGGGTGTCAGATGTGTTGCTGGCTTCTTCTGCTTGGTAATTTCCTAGTTCCAACTCAATAAAATAGTTTCCCAATACAGAATCCACTGGTACATTCTTCTCCTCCAGTTGAGTAACATTGTACTTCATGTGAGGTTCTCTTAGAATCTTAATCTAGTTCGGACTCCCTTTGTATGGAAACCACAGATGCGACCAATCTAAGGTGAAATATCCATTTAATTTGGCCGACCAATCTCTGCTCAGGACAAGACTGTAAGCGTCTGGTATATCAGCCACCACGATGTTAATAACTTGGCATACTTTGTCATTAGATGCAAGACGGACTAGGACGTCTTCCATCTCACCAATTACCTTTACATCTATCCTATCCAACTGAACAACCCTCCACGTGGATGGCTTAGGCTGCCCATTTATCTTTTTATAGACTGATATTGGCATGACATTAACTGACGCCCCTGAGTCTACCAGACAATTGTGCACGTTATGATTAAAAATTTCAAACGTGAGGAGGAAAGGTGGATGTTTGCTTTTAGAATTACCTCCAATGCTGGTTTCTCCAATTTCTTCTTCTTCGTGAGGTTTATTGTCAGTGGGCAGCTTCTCATCTGACGCTTCAAGTGCTTTCAATATTCTTTCTTTTTGCTGCGGCACTTTACACATTTCGAACAGTGGAACATTCACTTTTACCTTCTTTAAATCCTCCACCATGTCATAATCCATTGGATGCTCAATGTGATGAGGTTTATCAGCATTCATCTTTTCTTCACTTGGCTTGGCCCGTGCATTATTCTGTTTCGGATTTTGGCTGGTAATAGTGAATTCTGGAATCTTATCAGCTAAGGATTTATTTTGAAATTTCTTTACATTTCTTTGCATCCTTTTGATCTTTGGTAGAATGAGACTATTTTCTTTGATTGTCCCTTGGCTCCTTGTTGCCACGTCAGTTTCCATGATGTCCTTGTAGCCCTGACTCTTTTCTTCTTCTGCATCAAACAATGAAACAGAATTCCACAAAACCATGGTTTCTTCTTCTTGTTCCTTTGTTGACGTAGCATTCTCTTTTCCCTCTTCTTCTCCATCTTCTATTAATCTAGAATCCAACAACTGATTCATGACCAACGTCATCGAATTTATCCATTGAGGACAATTCTTTTCAGAGTGTGGCTGTTGGTGGAAAGTCCAAAAATTGTCCATGCCTACCTCTGTTAAATTCATAGATGCAGTATTGTGAGGAGGAGGTTGAGACTGATTGTTGTCCTCTCTTTTCTTATAATATGGATTATAAAACTTTTGTGTTTCCTTCTCTTTCTCCAAATATATGATTTTGTTGGAAAGCTTCTACATCATCTTTGCCATATTTTCATAATCTGGCGATTTCTCTTCCTTGGGCTTAGTAAACAATAAGGCTTTCCTTCCTGCACCTTTTTCTCTTGACTATTCTAGATAATATTCAATACTTTCTCTTTCAGCTTCCACTACTTCTGCCTCTTCATAGGTTTCCGTCAAAGTAGGCTTGGCCCTACCTTTGGCAAACATGGCCAAATCAGGGCCTAAAGATGAAGTGTAATATTTAATCAGAACTTTGTCTGAAGGTCTATCCATTTCAGAAAAATTCTTGAGATAGGCTGCAAACCTTTGTGTGAAACTGTGCACCTTTTCCTTTCTTTCTTTATTCAAGGCACTGTTGAGGCCTGGAAATTCACAGGCAACAACAGGAAGGGATTCTCCCCAGTCAACGTTCCCAACTAGCCCGTGACTGTTTGGTATGGGGAATCCATCCGGTTTGCAGTCCGGCTACCGTAGGTCAAAGTAACAAAAAACAAAGGTTTTACCGGTCGCGGTCCGGTCCACCGTGTATATTTTTGTATTTTTTGACTTAAATATGAAATTCATATGACTACTTAACCATGCAGGGTGATAGGGATGCAAGGAGCGTTCACAATGTGATGCGCAGGTTCTTACCTCTCGTCTTAGGCTCACAAGCATCTAAATCACATGTGCAGAACTAAAACTAACTATCTATCTACCTATCTATCCTCGGGGAGCAAACTGTAATTTAATTATGAGTAATGTGTATTGTGCATGCATCATAAAGAGAAATTACAGGTAGCTGATGTTTCTTTCTACAACACATGAACGATTAAAGATATTTCAACAATCAAATAGCCAATTGTTTTATGAATAGCATACATTACTCATGGTGGTAATTCCACAAAAATAAACCAGAAATAATTTAAACAAGAACATAGGTTCTAAGAGTTAGAATGATCTCACGGTTAATGGATAGAAACTAGAAAAAAAAAATATTTCATCTTTCAGCCATCCACAGCATAACATTTGAAAGTGCCACCAATCTTTCTCCAACAGGCAAACAATGCTTCTTTATTGCAAAGAGAAATAGTTCTTCTTACAATATCGTTTCCATGTCTCACTGGGAAAAAGCCCCTTTTCCCTCTTAGTCTATTACATTTATACAAAAAGGAGAGATGGTTAGGATGCCCAAAGTAACCTTTGGGATTCCCAACTCTTCGTTTCCCAACGCTTGACTTTTCTCAAAGTTTTTCACAAAAGGTTACATATTACAAAAATGATCGATCCTTTATGAGGAGGGTCCCACTTGGGCATCTAGAAACTTCTTCCAAACCAAAGCATCAGAGGTAATGCCCTCAAGCACGCAGGGTTCCAAAAACTGAATGTTGATTTCAAATTTTTTAGCCTGGTTCTTTATAGCCTCAACTCTGGCTACGCTCAACCGAAACTGGTCTTCCAAAAGCTGCACACTAACGGCTGAATGGCCCACTTCGTTTCTCAGAATCTGGCCATCAATGGCCTTAATGGTTTGCATTCTTGCTTCTTCATCCTGATGTCTTTTCTGCAATATCTCCACAAATGAATTGTGGTCTTGGAAATCATCCAGCCTCTGCTCAGCTTCTACCTGGCACCGGTTGTATGTAATGAGGAATCTCCTAAAAAATTCTGCTTAGGCTCCCTTTGTCTTCTTGACTGCTTTCTTGAAATCCTCTGCAATGTTAATAGAAAATTCTATTATGTCGTAATCCCGCTTGAGGGCTTGTTTATCTTTTGATGGTAGCTCTACTGGAGTTTCTTCATTTCTTTCCAACCTTACCATTCTTGCAGTTAGGACCTCGAGGATGTCCTAAGATCTGTCCACAAATTAAGATGCAGTCTCCAAGATCTCTTCCAATCGGCCATCGATCTGCATCACTCTACATCTCTCCTCTTCAACAGCAGTCTGTAGCTGCAACATCTTGACTTTTTGGGCCAAGACATGCTCTTTGAATGGCTGTAGGTTAACCTGCTGCTCCCTTGCTTCCTCCAGAGCAGCTTTCAGAGAAGAAATCTGCTCTTGATGTTTCTCTTTCTGCTCTTGGGAGTGCATCTCACTGGCCTGTAAGATAATCTTTTGCTGCTCTTCTATCTCTTCTACCTTCTCCTGTAGCCGTTCCTTTTCTATCTTCAGTTCTTGATATTCTTTCTATATTTTCTTCAGGGATTCTTGTGTTGTTTCCATGACCTATCTTTCTACTTGGAGGGCCTGCAATTCAGCCTTAGAAGCCTTTATCTCCCTCTGCATGTCTTCATACTTCCGCTTCATCCTATTGCTTTCTTCTCTCTCTTTCCTCAGTGTATTTTTTAACTGAGCAGAGGACTTCTGGGACTGCTCTAAGTCAGTTATTACCTTGTCCATGTTATCTTCTGAGGCGTGGATTAGTGCAGTCCCGGCTCTCAGGGTGAATCTTGGATCTTGGTCTGTTCCCAACATAACAGCTGTATCTGTGATCATTTTACCAGGCATATCTCCTGTTTCAACCCTCTTTTCTATTCTCTTTATTATCCTCTTTGTAGCCCTGTCATAAAACACAGTGTTAAAATCAGGGATTTCTTCTCCCTTTTTCTACACAAATGGGACCAACTTCAGTGTGGGGACCATGGGTGTGCTGGAAACAGGTAATTATGGGTACTGAACCTTAGGGGTCTCCATGTCATGGGTCTGCCCTGTAGCTGTTTCAGAAGCTGACTATTCCGTCTGTATTAACTTTAGCCTTTCAACTTCTTGCTTTTGAAGCTCCTCTTCCAGCTTCCTTTTCTTTTCTTCTTCTTCTTTTCTAGCGGCTTCCTCTGCTTCTTTAGCTACTTCTTTTGCTTTCTCAGTTGCTTCTTAAGCAGCTCTTCTTTTCGCTTCTTCTTGTGTATGCAGCCATCCTGTAGCTTCTTGTGCCAACCTTTGAGCTTCTTCATTTCTCCTTTTGGCTTCTTCATCAGCCTTAGCCTATTCATCCCCCTTCCCACGTTTGGTGGTGATATTATTCTTGAATCTTCTCCTCAGTGCTGTCATGTTCGGGGCATTTCGGAAGACAGATTCTTCCCTATCAAAATGGTGGGTATACTCAAAATGCACATTGTGCTCTTTACAGTGTTCATCCACTTTGCCTTGAGTATCATTCCTACGGAAGGGCATTTCTCCAAAATGAAATCTTTTCATTTCTTCTACAAATTCATCGGCCTTCTTCACTTTGGTGAACTTGTAGCTTCCTAGCTTGAAGGGCAAAGGGGGATAGGTTGTCTTCTTGTGCTCAAACAGAAAACTGCCTATTTCATCCAGGAACACTTGTCTGACTACCTCCTTATGAATAATGTAATCAATTGCGTATTTGGGCAGCAGGGAAGGTGCTCTCGAACCTCCAAACATCCTGAAGTACAGGCCATTTTCAATCAAATAGTAGTCTGCATACTCCGCTATTACTTGCAGGGCCTCCTCCGACATACAATCACACTCCTTCAGGAAAATGAGTGTATATAGAGGCATAATGAAGTGTTCACAGAATTCTCTGTAATGGCTATGAGATTTATGTGCCCACAATGGTTTATAAGCAGCATAGATATACATTCTTTCCCTGTCTCAGATGCACCTGAGACTAGGGAAAGGCTGGTTGCATAATATACAGTCTATTAGTATGGAACTCATATAGAATTCTGATCTCTTTTGGGCCACTCCTCCCAAAGCTAAGGCCAAGCAAGTTGAAAGACTATTTGATACGAGGCTAGCCCAATTGAAAATTTTCCCCTGGGTTGCAACATGAAAAATGATGGGAATCCACTCTAACTTAAAGAATCTACCATGTGCTCTTCCAAAAATCCAGTTCAGCATTAAAGCTATGAACCTGTAGGGAGCCCTTAAGCTAGCCGTATTGTAATCACCTGTTGGTCTGTATCTGTAATGTTTTCCTTGCAACATCATCTTTTTAAATGTCTCCACTAGATCCATCCTAATGTTTTTTAGCCAATCATCAGATAAAAAGACTTGGGCCTCTGGCAGGTGGTAATCCAATGCTACATATCCAGGGCTATATGCAGCATAGCCCTATCTTTCAACATTTTCCAGAATCATTGTTGTGACATCTTCCCGGGGCAGAATCCATCCGATTACCTCAGAGCATGGGAACAACTCTGGTCTAGTGGCAATCTTCATCAGTGAAGATCTTTCTATATTGGCATATATGGACTCTTCTTCTATGCCCATGTCAGGAACCTCTCTGCAGGTGATCAATCTATATACCTCCCCCCACTGATATTCAGGTTCGATACAAGAAATGCACTTAGTGTTCTCATATATATATTATGTATTGGTGACCACTTCTACTTCTGGCTCTTCTTCGACCACAGGGGCCTTCTTCTTTTTTCTCTTAGACATTGTAAGCTCTTCTTGCCATAAAATTGTAAAATTAAGCCCTTTTGACTGAGTGACAAACTTGTATACATCAATGTGCAGTGTGTCATTTCTTCCATGATTAACATGATAGCAATCAGTCAATGAAGCAAATATATGCATGTATAGCCTGAAGTGGCCTAACTACAGAACTATTAAAACCCAATGTGCAGCGTTTAGTGACTTAGTTTATGTCTAGCATGATGAAACATAGTTATATACAGTAAAATGTGCAATCTACCACTGTTGTAGGATATTAAACAATTATATCAACCATATTCAAACGACAATAGATCTACATTAACATGCAACAAATCTCGGCTCTCTGCGCATGCCATGGTCATTTCGCTGCGCAGGAAAAACAGTGGTAACTACGCGGTTTTCTTCAACGGCGCCATGCTCACCCACTAAGAGTAATGACATATCCCTTTCAGCAGGCTAGGGGTTCGACACTAAGCTCGACTGAGGTCACGTGGAACCGCAGGATGAAAACGATTGGGGTTCAAATTACTCGAAAGCCCAAAATGGCACAAACAGTCCCAAACCCCCAAGGAAGGCCATGGAAAAACTATCTCGTAGCCACCATCATTACACAGGACGGTTTGATGCATACAGTGTAACGGCCGTCTGCGCCAAACCCCCTCACTCTCTATGCACAGGGTTGCAAAATAAATGGTGGTGAGGGGAAAACTACTCTGCATGTCAAACCGCCCTCCCACGGTCTACTACGATACGAAATCCTCCAAATATATAGACAATTACGCGGTCGAGTAAACGGCCGAGAAAACAAACCATCGTAGCAAGCATAACCCCCAAATGTTCAACGGAAATTAGAGGAAACTTGGGGTCTAAAATGGGCCTTATAAGAAAACGTGCCAAAATAAGTTTTTGTGAGTTGGAATTCAAGAACCAATAGAATTTCAATAAAATAAGTCAACCATAATGGTTGAATTGGCATATTTGTCATTAAAAAAAACTACTTTTTTTGTTCGTATTTTCGACATATCTCATTGTGTTTTTACTCAAATTTTGATCGGGAGAGCTCGTTGGATGCGGAATTTGATTCCGCATCCAACGAGTACCCACACTGCATAATTTTGACGGACCCCGCTACCCCAAAAAGAAGAAATACCTGAAAAAATGTGATGATGACATCATCATCACGTTTTTTCAGGTATTTCTTGTTTTTGGGGTAGCGGGGTCCGTCAAAAGTATGCAGTGTGGG
>LPNX010108631.1:0-51855 GCA_001517045.1 Pseudotsuga menziesii
TGATGATGTTGATGGTGATGATGAGGATGATGATGAGGATGTTGATGAGGATGATGATGATGTTGATGATGATGATGGAAATGATGGTAATGGTGATGATGATATGAAGGTGATGATGATGATGATTATGACGATGGAGATGATGAAGGTGATGAAGATGATGATGATGAAGATGATGAAGATAATGTTGATGGTGATGGTGATGGTGAGGATGAGGATGAGGATGAGGATGAGGATGATGATGTTGATGATGTTGATGATGTTGATGGTGATGATTATGATAAGGATGGTGAAGGTGACGATGATGGTGATGATGATGACAATGACGACGATTGTGATGATGATGATGATGATGGCAATGATGGAAATGGTGATGATGATGATGACGATGGTGATGATGAAGGTGATGATGGTGAAGATGATGGTGATGAAGATGAACATGATGAAGATGATAATGATGATCATGGCGATGTTGATGACGATGATGATGGTGATGTTGACGATGAGGAAGGTGATGATGAGAAAGAGGATGGTGATGATGATGATGTTCATGATGATGATGATGACGATGGTGATGATGATGTTCATGATGTTGAAGAAGGTGATGATGATGATGAGGATGATGATGATGATGTTCATGATGTTGATGGTGATGATGATGATGTGGATGGTGATGATGTTGATGATGTTGATGATGTTGATGATGAGGATGATGTTGATGATGTTGATGATGATGATGATGATGGAAATGATGGCAATGGTGATGATGATGATGATGATGATGAAGGTGATGATGATGATGATGATAACGATGGTGATGATGAAGGTGATGAAGATGATGAAGATGAAGAAGATGAAGATGATGTTGATGTTGATGTTGATGGTGATGATGATGATGATGAGAAGAATGAGGATGGTGGTGGTGATGATGATGATGATGAAGGTGATGATGATGATGATGTTCATGATGTTGATGCCGATGATGATGACTTAGATCCAAGATCCAAGAGTGGAGGACTTAGATCGTAAGAGTTTGGAGGATAATGGTCCATGCAAGGGCGTGATAGCATCAAAATTATTTTTAGTCACTAACTAGAATGTCATTAAGAGGTCATGCATGATGGTTTGAGGAATTTTTATTATCAATGATATGTTTACAAACCTCTTGTAGGGATTAAAGAAATTTTTTCCTCCTGTGACCAATTCTATAGCCTAAAGAACCATTCTTGATGCTTAGAACATCCAATTATGATATAACAAAGGCTTTGGTCATAAGTTGTAAGACCTATTCCTCTAGGACTCATGTCTCATGCACAATGTCCTAAAAGTCAATGAAGACCTTAAATTGAGGGAAATTTAATTTAACCTATGATTGCTACTTGGGAATAACTCAAATGATTCTAGTGAGCATTCTTAGGAGTAGGATCCAAGGACTCTAGTGAGAATTCTTAGGATTAGGAACCAAGGACTTATGCATTAATAGTTCATGGTAAGGATCATGGTTCATGAAAGTGCACCCATAACATCATTACTATTTGTATAAGGCATTAACTAGCCTTACCATTAAGAGGTCATGTGTGTAGTTGTTTAAAAAAATTGATGATCATTTGATGCTTACAACCTTCATCTAGGGCCAAAGGCAACTATTTCCTCTTGTGATCATGTCTACAACATAGAGAACCACACCTATTGCTCAATACGTCCAATAAGGATATAACTCCGAGTTTTACATCGTCTATACAAAGGGTAGGCCTTGTGGTCTAGGCCGTGCTTTATGACCAAATACTAGAGACAAAGGCCCTAAGACCCGTTCCTCTATGAATCATGTATCATGCACATGCTCTTAAAAACCAATTTCAAATAATTTTTTATAAAAAATTTATTATTTGTCTCGGGCCTACAGTTGATTAATTGTCTCTATGGTTCATATAGGTTCGTTTAGTTGGTGTTTTATCGATTTTTTTCAATCCTCCATGAATTCACGGAGGATTGAAAAAAATCGGGCAGCATTTCGGCTTGCCTGAGACACATTTCAAAAATAAACCGGTAGCATAAACCCTACTGGTTGACATAATATATATATATATATATATATATATATATATAACAAATTAACAAAAAAATTCAATTTAACTACAAATTTTCAAAAATCCGGTAGCATTTCTGCTTGCCGGTACACATTTTAAACATGAAAATTATAAAAACATAAATTTACTAAATTTGAAAACAAAATTATAAAAACATACATTCACCAAATTTTAAAACAAATTTTATAAATTTATAAAAAAAAAATTTAAATTCCATTTAAATTGAAAAACAATTTAAATTGTTACCTCTTGGCTCCAACATTGTGATGAGGTTGGGTTACTTGGAGGTGCTTGGGTTGTTTTGGGGTGACGGTCGTTGTTCCTCGGTCGAGCTCACTGTTCCTCGGTCGAGCGATTGAAAATGACAGTCGGGGGCCCCGCGGCCCCTTTTTATAATTTTTTTTGAAAGAAGCACCTCGGTCGAGGTATTTACCTCGATCGAGGTCAATACCTCGACCGAGTTAATACCTCGGTCGAGGTATTTATTAACCCTCGGTCTAGGTTTCAATACCTCGACTGAGGGTTAATAAATACCTCGACCGAGGGCTGAAAAAAACCTCGGTCGAGGTGTTAATACCTCGGTCGAGGGTTTAACAAGCCCTCGACCGAGGTACGTTTTTTTGTTTTTGGAAAGATGCGCTTGCCAAAAAGTGTTACCCAAGTCCGTGGATTCACCCATCAAGACTTACCAAGTGTTTGGCTGATTGAAGTTTAGGTTTCAGGTAGATTGTTTGGAGCAAGGCAATGAGAGTAAGACCATGACAAACGCCGAAATCTACCATGTGAAAGAGACAAACCTTATGAGAAGAGTCTCATGGCTATGAAAATAGTTTGTATGCATAATGAGTTGTTAAATTTGAATTTGTGAATTTCAGATTTAAGAAATTGCTGACAACTACTAATCACTATTGGCTTGCATAAGACTGTGTCAGGAGGACGCATTGTAAGTGGGTACTCATCTTATGCTAATAAGCATAAAATTATAATGGGCATAGTGGTGCTGCTTACAAGAGACTCACAATTGAGGATCACCTCATTGCCAAGCAAATCAATTTTTGTAGTAAACAAAGTTGCAAACTCTCATTGAATTTAATTACTAATGTCATTACTTGGTTATGGAACAATCAAATTTGGATTGTATTATCAGATAATGATTGACTGTTTGGCTATTTGATGAATGTGCTAGAGGTACACACTGTAGGAAGATAATGTGTGATGGTTTGCAGGAGCCAAACTTCATGGGAAGGTTTTTCCCTTATCTTGGAAATGGGTTTCGGGTGAAACTCCATTTAACATTTTGGGAATGTCTCATCTGCACTGCATGTTTGGTAAGCAACATGAGTGAGATGGTATAGGTTATGTTGGTAAGACATGTGTGGATACGAAATGTAAAGAGGAATTGGGATGGCAATCTGAGGGACTGTCGAATCAGAGAAGGGAGCCCCCGTTCCTCCTTAACGAAGGAATACTACATCAACAAAAAAATAAGTGTTATGTGACCCTAACTAAGAATATGCATGTCAAATTATTAAAATTCCATATGTAGAACATGTTTTGATTTTATTTACATGATGACCGATTGCTTGAGTATGAATAGGGCCTACATGACACACACCAGAAAAGGGTGCACACTTTTTCGATGTCGGATCATGGAAGGGGATTTCCATATTGATTACACCCTAAGGAGTGGACGCACTCCTAGTGTCTCAATACTTGATAGTGAATGATGTGAAATATGATTACAGTTTTAGAGCAATAATGCTAACGAATATGCTTATATTGCTTGTGTTGTCAGGCTAAATAGATGTAGTCTGGTATTGTACACTAAATGGACAATGACTTGAGATCATCCTACCTTTTACTAAAGAGCACAGAGAAGGAGACATTCTTGAGGGACTGTCAACTCAGAGAAGGGAGTGGTCTCTTATGTGATAGGGGGTAGTGGAATTAGAGCTCACTACTAGAAATGAAACCTGGAAATGGTCGTTTATTGTTGATATAAGTGCATGCGTTATTGTTGATGGCCTAATAAACCCAACTGTGTTGGCTTGGATGATGATTGGTTGTTGATATAAGTGTATTGTTGAGATAAGTACAGGTGATTTGTTGACTGTCTGAGAAACCCAATTGAGGGTTGGCTTGACTATGCCTAATATATATATATATATAAAAGGATGTTGTGAAGTAACCTGCATGCTGACCTAACATCCAAGTCCATAGGTGATCCCAAGGCTTGCAAAGCGAAGTAGGATTCTATGGACCAACGAGGAAACGCACAATACAGATAAGTATTGGATTATTTTGCAATTCTTGCTTATGAATATGCATGTGTATATGATTTGGTTATGATGTTTTAAGCTCTTGTTTAAGAGGTAAAAACCGATGGGAATAAACTGAACATGTGAATTTATTCAATGTTTGAATATAGGTATCACTGGAAGTGAGGAGTATGAAAGAATCCTAGAGGTGCATGTGGACATGTGACTATCCTGAAAAGCTTAGAATGAACAATAAAGAAAAAAGTGCTAGTATGACTATGAAGGTCCTAGCAACTGAGACAAACCATGCGGGGAGGCTCCATGGTTGAGAGGTCTGAATTAGACTGGAGACACTAAGTGTCATGACTAAGAGGGATTGGTCCAGCATACATGGTGAAGTGAAAGAGGCTAAGAGCATGAAAAGCCACAGCGGTGGTGTGGGTTTCAAGATGGAACAAAACAAAGAGGGGAAAAACTCTCGCTGCTCTCTCTTTCCCTTTTGATTATATATATATATATATATATATATATATATATATATATATATGCATTGTGAAAACAAAAGATTGTTGAATGCATGTATGACTGAAAATGGAATGTGTGTATTTGCTGAAAGTAAATTATGAATGTTGGAATGGTTAATTCCTTGCCCAAGAATGGACATGAATGAGCTCGTGTGCCTGTTGGGAAGGCATGAAAAATATGAAAGTCTCCTTGATGAGACTTGGACTGTCATGCCAATTGGGCAATTAATTGACTAATTTTAATGCCTATATTATGCTTGGTATGAAAGAATTTCAGTGATGCATTTCACAGGTGAGAAAGGTGAAATCCAGTGGTGCACATTGATCATGGCAGCAGACCAAAAGTTGCTAGACTTGGCTGGAAGTCTCCTTCAAATGATTTCCAGAACCCAAGAGAATCTTGGAGATATGCTCAAGATACAGAAAAGGCAGAATGAGATGAACCACCAGATTTTGCAAGACTCTGTTGGTTTGAAAAAGGAGGTGAAAATCCTTCTGGGAGCAATCCACAAAGGCAAGGAAAGTGGATCAATGATGGGACATTCATCCAAGAAATCCATTAAGAAACATTCCAGGCATGAAGACTCAAAGGAAATTGAGCAAGTAAAGATGAAGAAGCCATTGAAATGTTGGAAATGTGGAGGACAACATTTACGCCAGGACTTCCCAACGAGGGAACATAAAGAGGGTAGCAGCCACAAAGTTCCTTGACTTGGGGATGAGCCGAAAGCTGAGAACCAGCAGGAGAGGCTCATGGAAGCCAAGGGGCTTGGCCCTGAAAGTTTAAGTAAATAATTGAATTTGGGACAGATCTGCAAAATTTTGAAATTTTGGATGTGCAAATTGTATATGTGTTTTTATGTATTGGAACACCAAGGACAATGTTATTCCAAGGGGAAGGGAATTGTAATGCCCCAGTTTTGACCCCGGTTACATTAAAAAGGTACATGATGTATATATTGTAATTAATTGTGGTGTGGAGCTAAAGGCAAAAGCCCCACCATCAATTTGGTCATGTATGTTTCGGTAATAGGGATCATTGCCGATGGTATATCATGTTATCCGGCACATTACAGTTTTGGCATCATGTAAATATGCACATCAATTAAAATAAACTTACAGCTAGCTACAATGGTGCATCGTTGAATGAAAAGGGCATGATTCCTAAGGTTAAGGGGGGGTTGTCTAAACTATGGGATCCATTGGGAATTGCCATGTGTCAACCACCCACTAAACTTCTGCTATTCGATTAGTTGGAAGCAGTTATGGCTGGGGAATGGTGGGTTGCAGGACTGCCAGTCTTTTCCCCACGTACTCTCCACCAGCAAGCTCACTCTTCCTCACGTGGAGAGCAGGGGGGCGGTCACCACTCTCTCCACTCTACCACACTCCCACTTCCTCGTGGCTTTTGTCTTGACCATCTCACGCATGTAGGGGTTGGTTGGTTCTCCCTTCTGTCACCGATTACTGGTATCCGTGGTTTTTCACTGTGAGATGGGCTATGTTCTTTCCTCGACCTGTGAATAGGATCTTTTTCCCTTTTGTATTATCGAACCGTGTGCATGTGTGCTACCCTCACGGATTTGTGGTCTGCGTACCTGTTTTTCTCCTACCTAGGATTGAGAATCAGACTTCTCCTCCATTGTCGACTGTGTAGGTGTGTCATGGCTTCATTGTTGAGAATGGGATATTGTTTCCCCATGTTGGTTGATTGTGTCTACCCTTACATTTCGGGGGTCTGCGTATGTGTTTCCCCTATCCAGGCTGAGAATCAGACCTTTTCATCTCCATGTGGGATTTGCTGTGAGTTTGTCTTTCACTTGTGCCCTCGTATGGAGGATGCCTCGAAGTTCATAGCACAGGGCCTAGCCGTGTTTACTAATCCTTTACCTAATAATCAAAATAGAACTCAAGGACCATTGATCCTGGTTGTGCATCTGGTGGAATTCAAAGCCCGCTGGAGGTTGCTAGTGTTCACAGTTGGATCAACATGGTGAAAGATACCAAAGTTGTGACACATGTGAAATATTATGGTTCATCACAACTAGACCTTGGGAAAGAACACGATCCACCCAAGATCTCTTTGCGAATTGAAAAGCATACAAATAAACTTGAAGTTCATCCTCGCATTCCTAAGGGAGTCTTGAGCCGCTCGGGGCACAATCCTAATGCTTGAGTAACCTAGAACTATTTAGTTGTCGAGGATTTGGGCTAGACTCCTTGTGTGATGTATAAATTAGAAGTGCTTCAGACTTGTCTTTCGCAGAGAAATGCCTTGCTGTCTGCTCTTGGGGTTAGTGATGATACCTATTCTTCCATGATCAAGTTTGAAACTCGTGGAATCCAGCCTCACTTTTCCTACTACATGTCTATTTTGATTCATGTAGTGTGTCTCGACAACACCACCATGCGTACTGTCATTGATGAAGGCGATGTCACTTCTGTGATGTCTTTGTCTTGTTGGAAGGGTTTAGGTTCTCTCACGTTGTCTTAGTCTACCAACATGTTGACATATTTTGATGAAAGGTCGTTTCGGTTGCATGGTATACTTGCTTCTCTAGAGGTCCAATTGGGAGGGAAGACTGTCACGATCGAAGTTGAGGTGGTTGATGCGCCCCTTGACTACAAACTTTTACTGGGTAGGAATTGGATGTACAATATGCAAGCTGTAGCTTCTTCCCTATTTCAAGTGGTTTTATTTCCTTTTAATGGGAATATAGTTACTATTGATCAAAATTCCTTCCATAATCTGAGTGTCAATGCATCATTAGGAGCTTATATCTCGATTATCGATCACTCTCAACCAACAACTGAGAATGTGGTTGTGGGTATGTAACCTTCTCTCATGGAAACCTTTAGTTGTCCTACACCTGTTCTTATGATTGGGTGTAGTCTTGGTAGGGCTTCATCCTCGTCGAATTCGGTATCCTTTTGCACTACCTGTATGGAAGATCCTTGGATTCTTCCTTCACCGATAACTTCAAGTGTTCCTATCGAGATGGACGTGCCATTGCCTACAACAATGGTGGCGTATCAAGCGAATCTTGATCACATTGTAGAGCCTAGTCCTTCCTATTCATGGACGGGGGAGGAGGAGCCTTATGTGCTTCCTACATGGGAAGTAGAGTCATCCCACTCTCACGACTGCCTTGATGATGTTTTTCCATCAAATGAAGCGATTATTGAGGCCATGTTCGGGATTGAGAAACCTTGGGAAGAGTTGCACCATAGATCGTATTTCATTCCTAAGCTTGGTAGCTTAGAGTGTGATGACTTTAGGACAATTATTAGAGAGAAAATTGGTAGCCACATGGTCCCATTAAGCTCTCCTGGTGAGATGGTTGAAGGGAACATGGATAACCTATCACCAACGATTCCTATTAATATTTCTCGTGATCCTGGTAAGATTGAGAATGTCTACATTGGGGCGTATTGTTCCCCCATTGAGATTAAAGAGTATACCAATATTTTTAAGGAGTTTCATGATATTTTTGCTTGGTCATATGAAGAAATTCCAGGGATAGACCCTCGTATTGTCGAACAAAAAATCAAGACCTATCTGGATGCAAAATCGGTTCAACAACATTTACATGCCGTGAATCCTAGAAAAGCACCCACCATTAAAGATGAGATAGAGAAACTGCTCAAATATGGTTTTATCTATCCGGTTCCCTTGATGGAGTGGGTTTCAAATACTGTTTCTGTGGATAAGAAGTAGGGAGCGATCCGAATATGCACTGATTTCCATGATTTAAATCGAGCCTGTCCTAAAGATAATTTACCTACACCATTTATTCATCAAATTTTGGATGAGTGTGCAGGAAGTGAGGTATTTTATTTTATGGATGGATTTCCTGGATATAATTAGATACAAATTAAGCCCGAGGATCAACACAAGACCGCATTTATTTGTCCTTGGGGAACTTTTGCATATCGGAAGATGCTCTTCGGCCTTAAAAACTCTGGAGCTATGTTTTAGCAGGCCATGACCTTAATCTTTCATGATCTTAAAAAAATTATTGAAGTATATTTGGATGATCTCACTGCTCACTTTTGTTTGAGAGTGCGTCATCCTTACCATTTGCGATTAGTGTTCGAAATATGCTGTCATTATCAAGTTCGTTTAAATCCTCATAAGTGCATCTTTTGTGTGAAAGTTGGTCGTTTAATAGGATTCATCATATCCAAAGAGGGTATTAGAGTCTATCCCTTGAAGGTTGAGGCAATACTTCAATTGTCTCCCCTACGTAACATTCGACACCTTTAATGTTTACAAGGTATGGTGAGATTATTGTGAAGGTTCATGGTTAATTTCGCTAACTTCACTAAAGGATTCATGCATCTGTTGAAGAAGGACACCCGATTTTACTAGGATGAGTGAGCCTAGGAGTCTTTTAATGCTCTTAAAAAAGCCTTAGCAATGGCCCCCGTGCTTAGTCCACCGAACTATAGGCATGATTTCTTGATTTATGTGGCCGTGTCTCAGGAAACGGTTGGTATGGTATTGGTTCAAGAGGATGAGGAGCTCCATGATCATGTCATATATTAATTTAGCCGAAACCTTATTGATGCAGAACTTCGTTTTTCCCATGTGGAGAAGCTAGCCTTAGCCACCGTTCATGCGGTTCAGCGTTTGAGACATTACATTCTCCTTCACCAAGTTTGGTCGTAGCTCACATCAATCCATTTCAACTCATCCTCACTAGAAGGATGATTGGGGGAAAATATAATAAATGGATTGTTATTTTGCAAGAGTTTGATCTCGAGTTCATTTCGGTGAAATCATTAATCTTTGCTAAGCTCATATCAGATTTCCCAAATTTGGAGGAAGAGGAGGTTTATGAGGATTCTTTTGTCGATGAGCATATATTACTCATATCAATTGTGGACCCTTGGTACGGGGATATTATCATGTATTTGCAAACATTGAAGGTCTCTAATCACCTCTCACGGGATGAGCAGTGACGACTATGTCACGTAGCGAAAAACTACCTCATAGTGGATAATACTTTGTATCTCCGTGGGGTGGATTCCATTTTACATCGTTGTTTAGCTCATGATGAGGCTGAGGTCATGCTTAATGATTGCAACAGAGGGGCATGTGGTGGTCATTTATTCGGGCTTTCTATAGCCCCAAAAATCTTAAGAGTAGACTATTTTTGGCCATCCATCTTTAAGGATTGTGTTAATGTGGTCAAGAAGTGCCACCCTTGCCAGGTGTTTGCATATAATATGCACTCGCGTCTAGCCCCTTTTCATCCTATTTTTATCATCGGTCCCTTCACCAAATGGGGGCTTTATTTTATTTATTGCAACCCAGTTTTGGCTTAGAGGCACCATCATATTATTGTGGCTGTCGATTACTTCACGAAATGGGAAGAGGCTATGCCCACAATTAAATCCGATGGTGAGGCAACCATGCATTTCATATTTAACCATATTATCACCTTGTTTGGCATTCCAAAAGAGCTTGTCACTGACCATGGCAGGAACTTTCAGAACAAAATGATGGAAGAGTTGGATTCCAAGTTAGGATATAATCAAGAGAACTCCTCTTCTTATTATCCTCAAGCAAATGGACAGCTTGAAGTAGTGAACATGTCACTTAAGTCCATTCTCCAACGAACCATCGAACAAAGCAAGAATAATTGGTATATCATGTTGTATCCTGCTTTGTGGGCCTTTAGAACTGTGGTTAAGACTACCACCAGTTTTTCTCCCTATCAGCTTATGCATGGGGTGGAGTCAGTATAATCGGTTGAATGCGAAATCCCTTCTTTGAAGTTAGCTGTGGAGCTTTTACCAGAAACTTTTGCATTGGAAGAGCTTTTGGTCCACTTAGAGAATCTTGATGAGTAGCGCCGAGATGCCTTAGTGGCTCTAGAGATTAACGAGCATCATGTTAAGGTCCAGTATGATAAGTATGTCTGTCCTAGGAGTTTTAGTGAATGTGACTTGGTCCTTTTGTGGGATCAAGCTAAGGAACCCTTGGGGGAAGGAAAGTTGAATGCCATGTGGCATGGTCCTTACATGGTTAAGCATGTATTAGAGAAAGGCACCTATGAGCTGGTTGATTATGAAGGGATGGCCTTGGTAGAACCTAGAAATGGGCTCTATCTCAAAAAATACTATGCATGATCTTCATCTAGGGCTGATTTTTGTGTATTATTGTATAGTTTTGCATTTGCATAGTTAGGTTTTCTTATGGTGATCGGGTTTGTTGATTAGATTTTGTTTTTTTATGGAAGATGCCGATGGAGTCTTCCATTTACATATGATTCACTGAATCGTGCTAACCACCACACTCAAAACTCAGCTTCATCTATTTGGGTGATCTATACTCCTACAGGTCAAGTAATGTTTTCAGGAGGTGTATGTTTATGGCCTTCCTCAAACAATTTTGCTGAATATAGTGCCGTTATTGAGTTATTATGTGATGCCATTTCACATGGTGTTCATTCTCTTGAGGTACATCTTTATTTGTATTTAGTGGTTTCACAACTTAATGGTTTGTATCATATTAGGGATCCGACATTATTAGGAAAATTCTTGTGTGTTATATTGCTAGAATGAAAACTTGAGAGTATAACATACATTCATGTTCCAAGAAATTTTAATCAAGTTACTCGTTCATATGCTAACTATGTGTTATATTTTCATTTGTTTCATAGACCATAAGAATATCACAAACATATTTTACATATGTAAATAGAATAAGAATCAATCATCATAAAAAAAAATTAAGTTCAAAAAATGACGTCATAATACATAAGTGTCATATACAAAATTGGGACTTCTGAGCCACCAAAATATACTACACGATCATATAAAAACATACACCCAAATATCTAAGCTTGAGGTGGAGGAGGGTGTTGATCATGGTAGCACACTATGGCCCTAGCTAGTCGGTGAAAAAATCGAACTTATGCTCATGGTACTCCAACCACCTGGCGCTGCATGGCCTCAGGAAAGTCCTTGACTTGCGCCATGGGTACTCTCTATGTCAATTGAAAAAAGTTTGTGTGAATTCTTTGGAGCATCCGCTCCGCATCTGCACCCATGATCTCATCACCTTTTCCCCTCCGTCGATGCTAAGGAAAGCCATCTGGCCATCGTGGTCCTACATCTGCATGTACAGGACAGAGTGTCACTATGTGTCGTCACACCAAAAACATGTCTTTTGATTTCATATATCAAAAAACAAAAAAAAAATTAAATAATTCAAAAATTAAAAGTGGGTTTGGGATTCGTTAACTATGTCTCCATAAGTAGTTCCTAGTGGTAGGGGCATGTATGGGTCACTGCGAAAGTCAATCCCTGCATAGGGAAATTCATCTATGGCAATGAGCTATCTCCGCCACCATGGAAAGAACTCTGCTGGGTAGGGGTCAACCACCCTTCCACCTCACAGTATGCGCATGAAATTAGCCCAACGCCATTGAGCTGGATCTCGGACTCCATGTGGAGCAATGTCTACTCTAGGGCTTAGTCCTGGCACCCGCTCAAAGAAGAATGTGCTCAATATGCTTCCATACTCGAAGTTCCGTACCCTTCCCATCTTGCAGTCACTGAGCTGTTGTTTCATGTTGCTCAGCAGCGTAGTACTCCATTCATATATTGTAGGCCACATACACTATACTGCATAGAACATCATTGGTCATGAGGCCTGGTGGAGTGAAGCTAAACCTACAATCCTGCCTAAGGCCAAGAGTATGGCTTTCAACCCCATAAGCTGAATAGAGTTTGTTAGGATTTGACTCCAAACCTTCTCTATATTTGGAAGGCATTAGATAGCAATGTAGTCATCGATGCTCACCCCAACTCCTGGCCCACAAGATCAAAGGTTCACCACCTCCCCTCGTCAGGACAAACTTGTGATGAAATACATGTCCTCAACCTCAATGCTGAGTGACATCCCATCTATCTAAAAATTTTCAGACTCTAGATCCCAGTAATCTACCAGTAGCTGGAGTAGTCTTGGCTTTGCCCTCAAGACGCCAAGACACCAAAACTTGTATAAGCTGCATGCCTGTAATGCTTGTTGAGCCATGAGATCAGCTTGAACATCTTTTGTACTATCACCATGTTCCCTCTCTCTCCAGTCTAGTACCATCCTACACAAGAAACAAAAATTTTGATCATGATTTTCCCATTAAATCCTTGTTCGCGGCCCTATACATGACCGTTTGTAAAACAGTCACATATGTATGCGGGTTTCGAGGCATTTTCTGCGTATGGTGAGACCTATACGTGGAAAAATGCCTGATTTCTATAGGGGCCGAAACATCCAAGTTAGGATGGCCCAAAAAATTAAATTTACCATGAAAATTGAAAATTTTTATATCAAAATGAAAGAGAGGGGAAAGGGAATCTACCTGGATCAAACATGGAGGAATTCCGCCAAATGATGCTCCTGGAATTCGCTTCTGAAGTTCTGAGCTCAAATGCTCTATGGTGGGTAAACATTCGAAATGGTATGAAATTTTTTTAAGTTTTTCACTATTTATAGAGAATGTTTGAAATATTTACCCATTTTCTATAGTTTTTGACCGTTTTGTACCGTTTCAACTAATTTGATGTTGTAGGAGCCCATTTTGAGTGCGGTTTGACCATGTCTTCGACCTGTTCATGCCTATTTCAGGTATTACGTCTAAATTGGAATATAGGTTAGGTTCACATCCGCTTGCATTTTGCATGACCTTATGACCATTTCATCTTAACTTTAGGTATGAACCCATTCCATCTTGTCACAAAACCTTCTTGCTGCTTTTTAGAAGTGACATGATGTGAATGGTAGAGCTTTCCGATCTTGTTTTGCATTTTTGGTGCCCATGCTGAAAATTCTCCTTTAAGGTTTGGGAGTTCTTTGTATAGTAATGCCATGACTTTGAGCAAGAGCTTCATACTCCTCTTGAAATTTATGTTGGTCATCCCCCTGAGACTCCCTTGTATATGTCAAGTAGTAATTTCATTATCATGAGTTTTTCTTTCCTTATTGATCCTTATGCCAACTTCCCTGACTTTGATTACCAGCCATATAGCTCAAGCTTGTCTCATGTCTAGCCAAGAAGAGCCTTTTTACATATCTTTTGCAGCTTGATTCCCCATTTTTTACCAGGAGGGGACCTTCCCTCGAGTGTTGTTATCCTGTACATGTTTCCTTGCATTGAGCATAGGTATATTCCATTGCTTGGAACTAGATTGTTTGACCCCTGACACTCATATCCTCCTAGATTTGCAACTATAAAGCACTTTTATTCTTTTTCAAGCTTTTTTAAAATATCTAAAAAAGTCCAAAAAAATAAAAAAAAATAAAAAAAAGGACAGGAAAAGATGTTATCTTTGGCAGCAGTCGAGTGTGTCACCTTCAAACAGAGCACTATATATCACATTCGTTGGTTGGGTTATTATTTTGACTTTAGGAGCTGCACTTGTTACTCTGATTTTATCTCCACCGACTGGTTAAGCTTCCAATCCATATGGAGCCTATACTGATGCCTCCTGTGTCACAAAGATGTCCCAGTTTTCATATCAAGTCTATGCTACTTATTTTCAGTCACCATTTTCCTTTATGCTCTTGTTCAAAGAAAGTTGAAGCTTGAGTCAGCCATTCCTCAGTTGTCTTGACTTTGCATGTCGGCCATTCCCCGTACTATTACTAGTTTGTGCACATCTTGTTTGAGTCCTTCCACATTATACAACATTGCTGAGTACCTCATGTTGGTTGATGGGGGATGCCCTAATACGCTCCTTCAGGTGGATTCCACCCCATCGACTTCAGATCATTTATTATGGGATAGGAGTCTAGAGTCATTTAAGTGCCTTGGTACTTACAGTCATCAGTGGTAGGTTCTCTCACCATCGACAGTTTTGGGAATAAATTAATGTCCCCTAATTGATGGATTCTTCCAAGTGTTCGACCTCAACACATCTATTCACACTTGTTAGATTGCACTCTAGTACCTTGATTCCCATTTTCATTATTGGTGGGTGATCTCGCGTCTGTTAATGGTATACATTAATGACCGATAATCAGACGATGGACTACTATGTTTGACCTCGACACCTCTATTCACATAGTAGGACATGTACTCATAGCGGTTTTTGTAGAACACTTTCCATCTTGGTGGCATTCCACATATGCTACCTCCTTGATCGTGCCAGTGTTCATGAGATTTCAGCTCTCGTGACTTGATTCCAGTGTATGTCAGATATCTTCAGCCATTATGGATATCTTGATCCATTGTATATATTCAACTTCTATGGAGATATTGATCCTTTGTATATCTTTACAATGGAGATTCTGATCTATTATATATTGTACGTGGTGATGACCACAAATGCCACATTTTGTATATCATGCCTATTGATGGCCATTGTACTCTTATGTATCTGGGAATGATATATGTATTTGTAGTCATATACAGAGATTGATTATTGTACTATACTGATGGATGGCTAGTTCTTCCACCTGGTTCTTCATCACTCCACTTCTGGGATGGATTTTATAATGTATTTCAGCCATCATGTTACCTCTCTGACCTCACACATTAGGGGGCATCTGTTATAGCTGATTTTACCACACATGGTCGATCACATAATTATGGCCTTCACTATCCCTTTTCAGACTCTTTAAACCCCATGGACTGATATCGTACCTTTGATGTTTCCAATTTCATCCCTAAAAACACCTATTTATTGTTGTACGCGACAATTAATCCCATACTCATGTGTATACGCGAATTTTGACCTCAAACCCACGTACATCAGGATGTGTGCATAAATCCAAATATTTTTGGAGTTTTCCTTGATGTGTGTCTAAACCACTTGACTCTTGGCCTTCCATATGCTTCAATATCACTCAGATTTGATCCTCCATTACCCCTTTGGAGTTCTATATAAGGAACCCTTTGGATACATTGAAGGGGAGGAATTGAAGAGCAAGAAAACTATAGTCCATTGTTTCTGTAGCTTGCATGTACTTAAGTCTACATCCCTTTGTACCTTTGGAGAACTTTTTGTTCTTACCAAGATTTCCTTTTCTTGCAAGCTTGCTATCGAGAGATGGAGTATTGAGGTGGTGGAGGCCCAGGTGGAGGTCTCAGTTTCTCTGGTTCACAGATGTGTCGACAGAGGTTGTCACTTGTGTAATCTCTGATTTGATTAATAGAAATATATTTTCCTATCCAATAATGCGCATTTGAATGAATATTTAATCCATGGATATGTTTAATTTCTTATACATTGTTTATTATATATGCTAGATTATATCTAACACCATATTATATAGCATGCTTGTCTTGTTTGCTGTTGTTGAGAGAAAATTGCTAGCGCAAGAGGGATTGGAAAAAGCTCAACAGGGATCTACTTCTATTGTCCAGAATAAGGTATGATTCGAGATCCTTTAGTGTTAGATGTTTGGTTTCTATTGAATATTGGGAAGGGATTGATTTCTTAGGTCTAGCTGTCTATTTTGGTACACCCCAATCCATAGGAAGTTTCTCTCTACAACACCTATCGTTGCTATACTTCTCTTCCTCGTTTTGCTTGGTGTTTCCAGGTGCCAAGGGATGGTGAAGAGAAGCGTGGCTAAAGCTCTGTCATAGGTTTGAATGTGATACCAAGGTGCAAGGTAAGCCTTTCCAAACAAGCCTAAGCTTGTTGTCTCTCGACCTATTTGTGTTTTGTTTCGTCGTTTGGTTTGGGGCTTCTCTGTGGGGTTTTGAATTCTCGTTCGGGCTTGTGATGAACAGACTTGGGTTTTTAAATGTAGGTATGGCATTGTTGGCTGTGGATCAAACTTGTGCTCTCATAGGCTCTGTGTAGACAGACTTGGTGTAAATTTTTATTATGCTAAATTGTAGTTTGGGATTTGGGTTTTATGCGTGGGTAGCACCATTGCTTGCAATGTGCCAAATCCCATGGCGCAACTGTGTAATTAATTGACATATTATTTTGGAATCCATGTACATAAAATATACTCCGTGTTTATGAAATGGCAAGGGTTATTATGCTTATTGTGTATGTGTTGAATTAAGCTGTGCTACTAGTTTATTACTGTGGGTTATAATGTGGCATTTCGCCTTCATTAATGGACTGTGTATAAATGGTTTAACTAGATCTTGGTTGTAATATTTGACAGTGCATGGGTTAAGGCCTTGCCATGTATGGCATGATCCCTCCCATGATTGTTGCGATATCTTGATTTGTTTAATACCTTACTGTATAATACGTTTGTATTTTAATTTTATAATCCGTAGCTTAGCTTATGTAAATGATGCGCATAGCATTTAGATGGTTGCATTATTGTTTATGATTTCATTGGTGTAGAATATAATGTGGATTATATATGAGCCATGGGCGCAATCCCACAATGGACTTCATCGCTGTAGATAGACTTTTAAATGGACTGTGTAATAATTAATTTGGTCGAGGCTGTTCTTACAGCATTGGGGAGAAACAAAGGTATTACGACCTCGCTATAACGTATTTGTTTGTTTATTAATAGTATTGATTTTATGAATGTATCCTGCATACATTGTTGTATAGCGTGGCCTTGGTAAACATTATACACAGGGTTTTAATCCTATTCGTGGTTGATGTAATGAGTTGTATTTTTATGTGGATGCGCAATGGGGTTGGATACCCACAGGACTCGATTCCTATGCACCTTTGTAATTATTGGAACTGTGTAAAGAATTCTATATGGTTTATTAAAATGGAAAAGATTCTTGTATATGATATGGTGTTTAATTCGTTACATGGAAAGACTTACATAGTTATGTAATTTGTTTACTGTTTATATATATATATGTTATGGTTGTTTTTATTGAGGCCCGCGACTTGGGTTTATGAACCCATAGGGATCGATATCGTGACCTTTGTTTAAATTTCCAGAGTTCTTTAATTTTTTTTAGATGTTTTACTTGGTTAATTTATAAGTAATAGTTATGAGTTATTTAGTGTAGGAACAAAGATGTGAATCTTGGACCAAAAGAATGATCACGGTACTTCTTGTTCATTTAATTATGATGATGTTATTTAATGGAATGATTTAGTAGTTAGCATGTTTTTAATGTGTAGACCTTGAAAGGTATTTAATGGTTTATTAGAGAATAATTATGGTCTGTGATTAGTTGGTTGGATTCATAATTAAATTCTATAATTGTTAAAGTATATTTATAGATAGTATTTGATTTGTTTACTATTTCTGATTATATGTATTTATATATAATATAATAGTTCAGTTTGTAGATCAGAAATTGGTTTATCTAGGTTGTAAGTTATACATAAATGTAATTTAGAACTTACTTCTAAGATTAATCTATTTAAATCTAAACATGCCTCTACTGACAAATGGAATATGTCAGTAGAGTAAGCATGGATAAAAGAACACCTATATAGTAACCTGAAACAAAACCTAGTTTATACTTAACTCAATTTCTTCAATAAAACTAATACATGAAGTCAAACTAGGGTGTAGAACCCTTGATGAACATTGGTAAATAAATTGAACTGATATAAATAAACAAATAATTAAACCCTGGATAAACTTGCTATAGGAAATCACTTACATCCTAGGGTTAATATTTTAATATGCAAACCCCAGCAGTTTTAAACAGAGAAACATATACATTGGGTTAGGAAATGAAAAGTAATCATTTACCTAACATAGCTAGCATTTATTTTAGGAAAGTAGAATAGACAGTCTAGGTCTTCATACCTGTAACTTGAAGATTTGTTAATGGATGAACCTGCACACTCAAATAACTAACATTAACAATTCAAGACAGATCTGACCTCCGTTTTTTATGACCAAATTACTTGGAAACTGCCATGTTCCACCCAACCATCACCTGGAACCATTTCTGGTTTAAATCTGGATCCCCCCAAGTTGGACTCAAACATGCAAGTAGCTTAGAGCTTTTAAGGTAGGGTTTTGTATCTGGTATATCAGATCTAGATCATTTCTCCTTTTTCCTTTCAGGAAAATGTTCTCCAAGAATTACTTGAGATAAAACACGCAGAAAATGACTCCTCTAATGATAGATCAAAACCCCAAGCCTTTCCTTTGCTTGAGTCTTTATAGACATAGTTTTTAGTCAAAGGGATAGTTAAATCAAGAAACCTTGGTTTATTTATTTAACCAAGTTTCAATTACTTCGGGTAATTATTAATATTTTAACTTAGGAGCTTTCTACTAGTTCCTAATTAGACGTTTGAGGTTTTGGACTATTTATTATCTTTACATAATAAATAATAATGGGTGGATCTTTTCTTTCTTTCTTTCATCATTAATATTATAAATATATTTAACTCCTTTATACATACCATGTATAAAGTACATAATAATATAATACTTGTTAACATTTGTCTTTGGGAATAATATACCATGATCCCTAGAATTAATGACACTTCTTCATTAAGGTCAAGTAGGTAGATGGTTTAGGTCTTCTAGGCTAGGCAAATCTAAACATCTTTTCATGTTGGATTTCCCTCATATAACATGGTAGTTCTTCAGTACTTGATGAGAATACAGAAATTCAAAATTTCATTTAATCACTTATAAATAAGTATGATTAGATGGATATTTTCCTCGAGTCGTTTTCACTGGGAAGTTTATTAATTTTTGTTTGGTAACCCCTAGCACTTACCATAGCCCATACTGAACTCTTTAACAAGGAGTTACGATTCAGTGCAATTCCAGAGCTCTTCGCTGAAAACTAATGCTAGGATGTAATTGTACGATACACCTAGGGATATAATGTCCAAGGATCCAATGCTCCAGAGCTTATGTTCAACATCAACATGGAAGGATGGAAGGCTTATGACCAATACTTCCAATTATCTTTTCATGTATTCCAGAGATTCCCACTAAGTACAAAGGTAAGTACTCATGTGCTCCAGAGCTTCCCACTCAACAAAAATCATCAATCACTCAAGTGCTCCAGATCTCCTCGCTCAACACATATCATCAATCACTCAAGTGTTCCAGACCTTCCCTCTCAACACAAAACATCTCTTCAATCATGTGCTTCAGGGTCCACGGCCAACACAAGCAAGCATATATATATATATCATCAATAATTGGCTTTTCAATATATAAAAAAATCATCATGTTCATATGCAGTGGGGTCTTCGACCCAATATAAAAATAAAACATCAAGATAATCATCATAATCAATAGGCACATGCCTATAAGTGTTAGTTCCAAAATTAGGGATAATACATCCCTCCCTACTTAGAACAACACCGTCCCTGGTGTTCTAGGGACTCGAAATGACATCATGAAACAAGGCAGGGTAAACCTTTCTCATGGTGGCTTCATTCTCACAAGTAGCCTCATCAACCTCAAAGTGTTTCCATTGCACTTTCAACTGGACTATAGTGTGCTTTCAAAGCTGCACATCTCTCTTGTCCAGTATATGAGTAGACTCAGGTGAAAAATCCCCTTCAAGTTCCACCTGTAACAAGGACCAAACAACAACATGTTTGGTATCATAAACATATTTCTTTAACAAATATGCATGGAAAACATTATGGACTCTTACATGTGTGGAAAATGCTAGTTCATATGCCACTGGCCCTTTCTTGGCCAATATTTCAAAAGGTATGCAAAATCTAGGTGCTAACTTACTGCACCTACCCTATCTCAATGAGCTTCGTTTTCCTTTTACTTTCAAGTAAACATGATCGCCTATTTGAAATTCCTTATCTTTTCTTTTCCAATCTGCATAAATTTTATGGCGGTCTTGTGCTTCTTTAATTTTCACCTGGACCTTGGTAACCAACTGTTCCATGTCCATTAACAAATCAAGCCCTAACATGAGCCGATCCGCCAGGCTATCCTTAGTAACCGGTGTTCTACACTTCTATACATAGAGTAAATAAAAGGGGCTCATCTTAGCAAAAGTATGATAACCATTTTTATATACAAACTCTGCGATACACAGGTAATCCTCCCACTTCATGGGGTTGTTCATGACATACATTCGAAGCATGTCCTCAACAATCTGGTTTACTCTTTCTGTCTGCCCATCTTTTCTGCGGGTGATATGCAGTGCTAAAGTTCAACTGCTTCTCCAATCCAGAGAATAAATATCTCCAAACATTTGCTGTAAACTTAACATCTCGATTCGAGATAATTTCCTTGGGTATCCCGTGCAATCTAAATATCTCTTTGAAGAAGATATCAACAATGTTCACTACTTTGTAGGTCGACTTCACAGGAATGAAGTGTGCTTCTTTTGATAACTTGTCGATGACCACAAAAAAAGAATCATTTTGCTTCTTACTTTTCGGTAAACTAGTGATGAAATCCATACTAATGACCCCCCACTTCCATTCTGGAATGGGTAATGGCTACAGGAATCCCGCAGGATGCTAGTGCTCAACTTTGACTAGCTGACATTCCTGACATTTTGCAATAAACACTGCATTGTCGGCCTTTAAATTAGGCCATAAAAAGTGTCTCTTGATGGTGGATATCATCTTTTGATATCTTGGGTTCCTGGAATAGGGTGCCCTATGAAATTCTGTAAGGATGCTGGACTGAAGGTCCCCTCCTTCTGGAACATACAACTAATCCATGGATGATAACAATATGGATTTTTCTACCTTGCATTCTTTTTGTTGTTGAAACAAATTTCCCTCCTGGACTTTCTTGAGGATTTCCACATAGAAGGGGTCAAATCCATTGGCCACTCTAATCCTCCCATGCAAATCTGCATTGGTTTAACTTAAAGTCACCTCATATATCATATGAGTTTGTCGGCTGAAAGCATCAATAACCCTATTCTCTCTACCCTTAATGTGCTTTAGCTCGAAATTGTACTCACTAAGGAAATCCAACAACCTGGCTTTCCTTACATTCATATCTAGTTGATCAAATAAATACTTCAGACTCATATTGTCTATCTTAAAAAGGAACTTCCTTCCCATGAGGTAGTGCCTCCACATCCTCAAAGCATGGATGATGGCAGCTAACTCAAGATCGTACGCAGGGTAATTTGCTCATGCTCTTTTAACTTGCATGATTCATAACAGATCACATGATTGTTCTGCAAGAGGACTCCTCCAAGTCCTTCTTTACTTGCATCCATGCAAACAACGAAATCCCCATTGGGATCCACAATTCGTAACACTAGTGCGGTCATCAATAGCTGCTTAAGGTTTTGAAAAATTTCTTCACACTTTGCGGTCCATAAGAACTTACTTCCTTTCTTCTGCAAAGTGGTCACGGGGCAAGCGATTCTCAAGAATTTCTCAATGAACTTTTGATAATATCCGGAAAATCCCAAAAAGGACCTAATGTGAGTGAAACTAGTAGGGGTAGGCCAATCCTTTATGGATTTAATATTTTCTAGGTCCATAGCTATCCCTATCTCGAAGATAATGTCACCTAAATACTATATCTGTGGTTTGTAAAAATCACATTTACTAAAATTAGCGTAAAGCTGGTGTTCTCTCAACACTTGTAGTACTATGCGAACGTGTTCTTCGAATTCCTCTTTAGTCCTCAAATAAACCAATATTTTTTTTATAAAGACCAAGACGAACTTATCTAGATACCTAATGAATATGTTGCTCATCATACACATAAAGTTCACGGGTGCATTGGTCAACCCAGACGGCATCACTACAAACTCATAGTGCCCGTACCTTGTACGAAAGGTGGTTTTGTGAATATCGTCATCGTGAATTTGTACTTGATGGTACCAGGATTGCAGGTCAATATTTGAAAAGATTATGGCTCCTCCCACTTTATTGAATAATTCATCAATCCTAGAGAGTGGATAACGGTTCTTGATAGTCATTTTGTTCAACTGATGATAATCGATGCACATCCACATCGTATGGTCATTCTTCTTTACAAATAATATGGGTGCTCCCGAAGGAGACACATTGGATCAGATATACCCTTTCTCTATCAATTCCTACAACTGCAGTTTGAGTTCCACCAACTTAGGTGCACTCATGCAGTAAGGGGCTTTGGAAGCCGAAACTGATTTGGGGGTCAGTTCGATGGAAACGTCTAGGTCTTGTTTCGGAGGTAGTCCTGGGATTTCCTCGGGAAACACATCCTTGAATTCTTCAAGAATGGGGAAGTATTATATGCATTTCTCTCTATTAGACTCTATGTCTCGGATGTTCACTATAGACAACTTGCAGCCTTTCCTAACACATTTCTTTGCTTGTAAGGTAGATATTTTCTTACAGAAGCTTTCTTTGGAATGCCCTAAACCTTCACTTGGTTTCCTAGGCTATCAGTACACAAGATAGACTTGTGAAATAAATCGAGCATGACATGGTGTTGTTCCAGCCAGTGCATGTCAATAAGTACATCGTACAATCCTAAAGGTAGGATGTTCAGGTTTACTTTCAAAGGAAAACCATTCAGGTTTACCGCACATTTTTTAACATTTTACAAAAATTTCCATTTTGTACCTGTGGCTAATTTAACCAACCAAGGTTTATCATGTTTTACTTTTCCTAGTTTGCATTAATCAACAATTTTAGGTGAAACATAGCTCTGGCAAGCACCAGGATCAATAAGTATTGAAATAGATGTGTTCAATATCTTACCTTCTATCTCAACCATTGTAGCTTGATGATCTTCCTGTCAGACATCCATTACTGCATAGATCTGCAATGTTCCATCTATGTCCTCAATAGTTGGTTCTTCTTGTAAGTTGTGCAAGACCCCACTGGTCTTGTTCTTACAATCTTGGGCATAATGAGGCCCACTCCATTTCCAACACTTGATCTATAGCAGGGTAGCATTGTCTCCACTTGCTACTGCCTTGTTAACATTAGTAGCTAGTACATAAGGATTCATACCATATTTATTAAAGTTCTTGTTTGCTTGAAAGATGTTATTCTGCTTTCTATATGGTTGTGGGTTGGACCTAGGTTTTTGGTTATCAGAGAATTTCTTAGACTTGTCTCGGTTTTAGTTCATGTTCTCCTACCTTAGCTGTCCATGCTCACAACAGAGCCTAGCTTTATGCAGTGTGGTATTCAAGGTATTAGGCATGTCGAATTCAATCCTGTCTCAAAAAATGGGAGGAAGACATCCTAGGAACTACTAGATCTTTACCTTTTCTTCTTTTATATATGGTACATAATGCAATAGATCTAGAAATCTGTTAATAAATGTGTCCATAGTCATGGATCCTATGCATAGTTTGTGAAACTCTTTCTCTTTTCTGTCGAAGAACCTTTTCGACATATATTTCTTTTGGAAAAGTTTTCAGAAGGTATCCCAGCATATTTCTCTTAGCTCATATTTCTTGGTGTGTTTTAAATCTCTCCACCATCTTGTTTCCTTTAGATTCAAGTTATAGAAGTCCAGGTGAGCCTTCATCTCACTTGAGTATTTATGAACCTGAAAATATTTACTCATGCCCAGCAGCCACTCTTCATCCTTCTCCCTAGTGTTTACTTCACCTTCATAGGTCGGGGCTCTTATTTTTCTAAACTCCTCTTGAAGACTGTCATTGCTTCTTTGTTTCTTTCTTCAAGGAGAAAGAGAGTCATCACTAGAAGGAAGGTGATGATCTCCTTTCGGTGCTTCAGTGGTACGTTCTTCTTTTTCTTCTTCTCTTGGGATGCTGGCCCGTTTATGGCAAGGTTCTCTTTCGGAGTTGTTTTTGGACTGGGAAGGTTTATCTTGCAGGCTTCCTCCCGTCATATTTCTTAGTAATGCTTCATTTATAGCTTGCTATTCTTTTCTTTCGTTCAGGATGTCTTCTCTGAGACTTCGCATTTCTGCTTGAAGACTGTGTATAGTATTCAAAATATCAGAATCTGGCTCCACCACCAATTCTCCTTCTAGGGTGGGGGTGTTCATCCTTCCTTGCTGGTTGTTATCTTCCTTAGTGTTCATAAACTGAACTGTTCAGTAAAAGTTTCCTGAAATTTCAAAAATTTTAAATAACAGAAAAATTTCCTGTTAGAAACAAATTTAATATCATACTTTATTTTCCTTGCAGTAAATGCTTGGCTCACCCATAGGTCTCTTAGTATTGAAACTGAGCTCTAATACCACTTGTAATGTCCCCAAAAATTGAATTTTTTTTTTATTAGGCTAGTAAAAACTACCTATACGAAACATTATTGACTTGTAGAATTATATCGTACACTTCATGTACCACTGTTTACTCATAAGTTGTTCTTACGTTCTGTAATTTTACTTTAATTTATTATTAATGTATTTTACTTACGATGTCATATTGTTGTTTACTACTTAATTCTTTTGATTATACATTTGTCACATATGTGTCGCTACTTGATTATATGCTTCTTCCTTTCTATATAGTCTTACTCATTATTTATAAAGTCCTAACTTAACTTTGTTTGTGGAAACAAAGTGGGCGGAGTGGCGAGACTTGCTCTCCCATGATGGTTTGATAGGTAAAGGTGTTTACTTGTTTGTAGGCTTACTTAGTTCTTCAAACTAAGGCACCTCTTTTATTTTGTATGCAGATCATACTTTGCGATGGAGTCTTATTTAAAGAGCACTGGAAATATTTATCCTATTAGACCTACTGCTTGTTGCTATGGTTCCTTATCGACTTAGATTTATAACATGGTAAGTGCTATTTTCGTCAATTTAGCTCACAGCTAAATTTCCTATGTACTACTTACACCTCATTATGGTTTATATTTCATCGTTTACATCTTAGTATATTTACGTTCTACGTTTATTTTATTAAAACTATTAACATATCCTATGTTTTCTTATTTGCAGGTTATGATCTTGGCTTAAAAACCAGAACTTTGATGTTTATAAGGGTTAATTATTAACATGGCATATTTCATATGCCATGTTTACTAAGCATTAAGCTTCGAGAAAGCACATTGTATTAAGGCTTTAAGCCTATGGTTTACATGTTACTTTAATACTTATGCCGTGTGGTTTTACTTTGGATTAGTGAATACCATATATGGACTATGCATTAAACAAAACCTTGCAAAGTTGTGAACCTTGTGATATGATTTGGCGTGACGAATATACCATATGGTTGAACCATATGTTAATGCGGTTTAAGCCTTGCATGGGAATAAATACTAATGTTATAGCAACGTTGCCAAACTATGGAAAAGTGGGTTTTGGCTTTGGAAGTTGATACCAACTGGTGCCATTAATGCACATTGGTTTTCATGGAACCCCAAGCTTAGGGCTTGGCTCGCGATGGACTTTTCATTCACTTAGTTGTTTGGGCTTTGGTCTTGGCTCTATACAGGGGTAAATGGAGGAAAACTCTAGACTTTGAAGGTATGCTTCGTTTTGGGTTTCATGTCTGTGATTTCATTTTTGTTTTATGGCTCCTATCTTTGCCATACTTCTCATCCTGGTTTCGCTTGGTGTTTGCAGGTGGCAAGGGATGCTAAAGAGAAGCATGGCTCAATCTCTGTCACTGGTTTGAATGTTATGTCAAGGTGCAAGGTAAGCCTTTCCAAACAAGCCTATGCTTGTTGTCTCTTGGCCTATATGCATTTTGTTTCGTCATTTGGTTTGGAGCTTCTCTGTGGGGTTTTGAATTCTCCTTCGGGCTTGTGATGAAAAGAATTGGGTTTTTAAATGTTGGTACGGCATTGTTGGCTATGGAGAAAACTTGTGCTCTCACAGGCTTTGTGTAGACAAACTTGGTGTAAATTTTTATTATGGTAAATTGTAGTTTCGGATTTGGGTTTTCATGGCTGGGAAGCGCCATTGCTTGCAATGGTGCCAAATCCCATGGAGTGACTATGTAATTACTTGACTTATTATTTTGGCATCCCTCTACATAAAATTGACTTCGCATTTATTAAATGGAAAGGGTTATTATGGTTACTGTGTATGTGTTGAATTAAGTTGCGCTATTGGTTTATTACCGTGGGTTATAATGTGGAATTTCGCCTTCGTTAATGGACTGTGTATAAATGGTTTAATTAGATCTTGGCTGTAATATTTGACAGTGCATGGGTTGAGGCCTTGTCATGTATGGCGTGAGCCCTCCCACGATTGCTGCAATAGCTTGATTTTTTTAATCCCTTACTTTGTAATACGTTTGTATTTTAATTTTAAAAGATGTAGCTTGGCTTATGTAGATGCTATGCATAGCATTCATATGGTTGCATTACTGTTTATGATTTGATTGGTCAAGAATATAATGTGGAATATATATGAGCCATGGGTGCAAGCCCACGATGGCCTTCGTTGCTATAGATGGACTTTTAAATGGACTATGTAATAATTATTTTAGACGAGGCTATGCTTACAGCATTGGGAAAAAGCTAAGGTCTTATGACCTCGCTGTAGCGTATTTTTTTGTTGATTAATAGTATTGATTTTATTAATGTAGCCTGCATACATTGTATGTATAGCGTGGCCTTGGTAACATTATAAACAGGGTTTGAATCCTATTCGTGGTTGATGTAATGAGTTGTATTTTTATGTGGATGCGTAATGGGTTTGGATACCCATAGGACTCAATTCTTGTTCACCTTTGTAATTATTGGAACTATGTATAGAATTCGATATGGTTTATGAAAGTGGAAAATATTCTTGAATATGATATGGTGTTTAATTCGTTATATGGAAATACTTACAGAGTTATATAATTTGGTTACTATTTATATATATATGTTATGGTTGTTTTTATTGAGGCCCACGACTTGGGTTTGTGAACCCACAGGGGTCAATATCGTGACCTCTGTTTAAAATTCCAGAGTTCTTTAATTTGTTTTAAATATTTTACTTGGTTAATTTATAAGTAATAGTTATGAGCGATTTAGTGTAGGAACAAAGATGTGAATCTTGGACCAAAAGAATAGTCACGATACTTCTTGTTCATTTAATTATGATGATGTTATTTAATGGAACGATTTAGTAGCTAGCATGTTTTTAATGTGCATACCTTGAAAGGCCTTTAATGGTTTATTAGAGAATAATTATGATCTGAGATTAGTTGGATGGATTCTTAATTACATTCTATAATTGTTAAAGTATATTTATAGATAGTATTTGATTTTTTTACTATTGTTGACTATATATATTTATATATAATATAATAGTTCAGTTTGTAGATCAGAACTTGGTTTATCTAGGTTGTAAGTTATTTATAAATTTAATTTATAACTTACTTGTAAGATTAATCTATTTAAATCTAAACATGCCTCTACTAACAAATGGAATATGTCAGTGGAGTAAGCAAGGCTAAAAGAACAACTATATAGTAACCTAAAACAAAACCTAGTTTATACTTAACTCAGCTTCTTCAATAAAACTAATACAGGAATTAAAATAGGCTGTAGAACCCTTGATGAACATTGGTAAATAAATTGAACTTATAGTAATAAACATATAATTAAACCCTGGATAAACCTGGTATAGGAAATCACGTACAACCTAGGGTTAATATTTTAATATGCAAACCCGAGCAGTTTTAAATAGAGAAACATATACATTGGGTTAGAAAATGCAAAGTAATCATTTAACTAACATAGATAGAATTTATTTTAGGAAAGTAGAATAGACAGTCTAGGGCTTCATACCTGTAACTTGAAGCTCTGTTAATGGCCGAATTTGCACACTCAAATAACCAACATTAACAATTCAAGACATATCTGACCTCTGTTTTTTATCACCAAATCACTTGGGAACTACCACATTCCACCCAACCATTATCTGGAACCATTCTTGGTTTAAATACGGATTCCATCGAGTTGTACTCGAACATGCAAGTAGCTTAGATCTCCTAAGGTAGTGTTTCCTATCTGGTATATCAGATTTGTATCGGTTCTCCTTTTTCCTTCTAGGAAAATGTTCTCGAAGAATTACTTGAGAGAAAATAGGAAAAAAATGACTCCTCTAATGATATATTAGAACCCCAATCCTTTCCTTGGATCCAGTATTTATAGACAGACTTTTCAATCAAAGGGACAGTCAAATCAAGAAACCTTGGTTTATTGTTTGAACCCTTTTCAATTAATTTGGGTAATTATTAATATTTTAGGAACTTTCTACTAGTTCCTAATTAGACTTTTTAGGTTTTTGACTATTTATTATCTTTACATAATAAATAATATGGGTGGATATTTTCTTTCTTTCTTTCAGCATTAATATTATAAATATATTTAACTCTTTATACATACCATGTATAAAGTACATAATAATATAATACTTGTTAACATTTGTCTTTGGGAATTGTATACCATGAACCCTAGACTTAATGACACTTCTTCATTAAAGCCAAGTAGGTATATGGTTTAGGTCTACTAGGCTAGGCAACTCTAAACATCCTTGCATGTTGGATTTCCCTCATATAACGTAGTAGTTCTTCAGTACTTGATGAAAATACAGAAATTCAAAATTTCATTTAATCACTTATAAATAAGTATGATGAGATCAATATTTTCCTCAAGTCATTTTCACTCGAAAGTTTATTAAATTCTTTTTAGTAACCCTTAGCGCTTACCAGAGACCATACTCAATGTTTTAACAGGGAGTTACAATTCAGTTCAATTCCAGAGCTCTTCGCTCAACACTAATGCTAGGATGTACTTGTATGATACACCTAGGGATACAATGGAAAATGATCCCATGCTGCAGAGTGTATGCTCAACATCAACATGGAAGGTTCCAAGGATTATGCCCCACACTTCCAATTATATTTTCCTGTGTTCCAGAGCTTCTCACTCAACACAAATCATCAATCACTCAAGTGCTCCAAAGCTCCTCACTCAACACAAATAATCAATCACTCAAGTGCTCTAGAGCTTCCTTCTCAACACAAAACATCTCGTCAATCATGTGCTTCAGGGTCCATGCCCAACAAAAATAAGCATATATATATATATATATATATATATCATCAATAATTGGATTACACAAAATATATAAAACAAATCATGATGTTCATATGCAGTGGGGTCTTCGACCCAATATAAAAATAAAACATCAAGATAATCATCATAATCAATAGGCACATGCCGATAAGTGTTAGGTCCAAAATTCGGGATATTACACAAATGATGCAGTGGTTGACTTCACATGTTTTTAATCTGAATAACAAGGTTTTACTAAAGATATAAAGGTAGATTCAAATGTTGAACATTATCCCCAACAATACATTTCCACGATAATATTCAAGTTTGAATATGGCAAGAGATTGGGAATTCATTTAACTTGTTGAGTTAAGGAATTGATCGTCGCCACTATTGTTTTGGGGGTTGTTATTTCTCTCATAATCTACATAAAAGAACAATAATTAGATTGTGGAGGTGGGGGAAGGAGACACTTAAGAAAACTCATAGACGTTATTTTCAAAATAATTATGTTATGTCTCTTTTAAATGGTTGATGGATCTAAGACAATGGATATACATAGGGATTAGAATATAGCTGCTGGTGTTAGATTTTTATCATTTAATAAATATGATATTAGGATCTTATTTGATAGAATATCGTGCACATCAATCAAACACAAGAGACAAGATACACAAAGAATTTTCCTTGAGGAAACCATAAAGGAGAAAACCCTGCAACTTCCTTAGAGATAGAATGAGCACCAATAGAAAGAGTAAAAAATAAAAACATAAAGATGATCTCTGAGAACTGATCTCTCTCACGTGTGCTAGCACTTCCTCTCTCACTCATGCACCCTAGTTGAGTGGGTGTATGTGACAAATAGAGAGTCTCACTTTGTATTTATATTAGTTTTTGACTTGACAATTACTTACCAGGGCTAACTTCTCTACTCGAGTCTAATAACACTAGTGCCCCCCAACCGTGGGGACTTTCCCCCCCTGATCAACAAGCAGGGTTAACCTCAACTCAATTGTGTGGACTATTTCCAAGACTTACAAGAGAGGGTTAACCTCATTGACTTTACATGACTTTATTATATTAATGATTCTCCTGATAGGAACATCGGGGTACAATATATGAAATATACGAGTGAATACATTCCAAAGTTACAAATACATCAACACTCCCTCTTAACTAGGAAGGTATTCTCTTGACATAATCCGTCAGCACAAGTCTTCTTCTCTGTATCATCATCAAAGATGGATCATGATTGGATCATCATCATCACTGCTTCTGCTATCTCAATCAAATGGTTCTTTCTCTCAATTCTAATCATCACGGGAAGTTCTACAGAGCCAACACTTTTTCATGTTGGTTGTAGGCCTAGCCTCCATGTAGGTCTTCATATTCTTCAACACTTATATCTGACCATGGGAGGAACACATCCAACATCCATGTCAGAAAGGCCCTCCCAACACTTAAATCTGACCATGGGAGGAATACATCCAGCATCTATGTCAGAAAGGCATGCCCAACACTCACATCTGACCTGGGTGGCCCAACCTATCACCATGTTAGAAAGTCCCAGCACTTACATCTGACCGAGTCAGAAAGGCCCAGCACTTACATCCTCTAGCATGGTATCTACCATCTGAGGAAAGGCCCAACACTTACATCCTCCATCATGTTATCTACCATCTAAGGAAAGGCCCAACACTTACATCTGACACAATCAGAAAGGCCCATCACTTATATTTGACCCAGTCAGAAAGGCCCAACACTTACATTGTCCGACATGGTAGGACACACCATCTACCATCGGAGGAAAGGCCTAGCACTTACATCGTTCGACATGGTATATATCATCCAAGGAAAGGCCCAACACTTACATCTGACCCATTCAAAAAGGCCCAGCACTTATATCTGACCTAGTTATAAAGGCTCAGCACTTACATCCTCTGGCATGGTATCTACCATCCGAGGAAAGGCCCTGCACTTACATCTGACCATGGAAGGAACCAATCCTATCACCATGTCAAAAGGGATTTGCACTTACATCTAACCATGGAAGGAACCAATCCTATCACCATGTCAGAAAGGATTTGCACTTACATCTGACCATGGGAGGCCCCACCTACCACCATGTCAGAAGGGCTCTGCACTTATATCTGACCATAAGAGGCCCTGCCTACCACCATGTCAGAAGGGCTCACAGATTCATCACTTACCCTTGGAAGGAAACTTGATCTGGAGAACACTCAGCTTCTCCCTAAAGTACTCAAACTTCACTATGGCTAATGTCTTGGTCAACACATCAACTATCTGCTCATCCATTGCAACATATTGGAGCTTCAATGCTCTTCTCTGCACCATATCCCTGATATAGTGATATTTGATCTTGATATGCTTCGACTTGTCATGGAACACCGGGTTCTCCAACAAGTTCACACAACTATGGTTGTTGCAATATATACAAGTAGCATCCAAATAGAGATCAAACAAATTAGATAGTAGCTTCCTTAGCAACACTACCTCATAACTAGCTGAACAGGCTGCAACATACCTTGCTTCGGCTGTACTTAGTGCCACACAAGATTTATTCTTGCTAAACCAAGAGATCACACCTAATCACATACTAAAGTAGCACCCTAAAGTGCTCTTCCTATCAATGGCACTGCCTACCCAATCTGAATCAACATAACCCTCCAAGTTAATCTTTTGATTTGCCTCATACTTGAGCCCATAATTAACTGTACCCTTCAGGTACCTTAGTATACGATTTACAGCAATCAGGTGAACATGTCTTGGATCTGTTAAGAACTGGCTTAATATGTTCACAACAAAGAAAATATATGGTCCAGTATTCATTAGGTACATCAAGGAACAAATCATCTGATGATACATCCTAGCATCAACCGACTCTGATGAAGCATCACTCAATAGCTTCAGGTTCGATGCCATAGGTGTGGTCATGGCCTTGCATTCCATCATCCTGAACCTCTTCAGGATCTCTACTGCATACTTCCCTTGTCCAAGGGATATTCCATTCGCACCTTGCCACACCTCCATGTCTAGAAAGTAATGCACCATACCCAAGTCCTTGATCTAAAACTCGGCAGACTTTAATGGGTTCCACTTTCCCTGTCAGGAACAAGTCATCGACATATAACATGAGCATCACTGGTATTCCACCTTATACCTTGAAGCAAAGGTTGGAATTTGCTTTACTATGAGTAAATCCTAGAGCCATCAGTGATCTGTCCATCCTCTCGTACCATGTCAAACCTTACTCACTCCCTTTGAAGTGAAGCATCATTATCCCTCTACCTTTCATACTCTATGTATTGAAATATTATGTACTGGAGTGACAAGTAGCTTCCTCTGCTACTAATATTCTATGTATCCATCTAGGGTCACTAGATACCAAGATCCTCTATCTTGAAAATGTTCTTCTCACACCCATCTGTGAGCTTGTCATCCTCTATAGGATTTAATATTCAACCTTGTAGAAAAGGTTAAGATCTTCAAGCTCCTCATGTATGTGTTATCCCATGGGTGTCTTTTGAGCTCATACAAGGCCTTCTTTAATTTGCACACATGAATATTCCTGTCATGTGTCTTAACTTCGAGTGGCTGCAAATGTCTCTTCATAGTCTATGCCTTCTTTCCGTGAGAAGCCTCATTCTACGAATATTACCTTGTATCCCACAATGTTTCCATCTACTGCATGCTGGATGTTGCAGATATGTATGGAAGATACTATGGACTTCCCTTCAGGTCTCGATACCGCATCCTAGACATCATTCTTCTTGAATTGGTACTCTCCTTCCTTTTCTTCTTGGCTACTTCTTCATAGCTTGAAGGTTCTACATCAATGATGTCTCTCAACAGTGTCAAATAACTGCATTGTGTTTGTAATCAGGAATATTGCACCTTCTGTGGACATAAGTTGTTCCTCTGGTCTGAATGGGTCAGATCCAGAACAAATGAGTGAATGACAAAGGATGAAGATCTTCCCTGAATGTTGTAAACACCTAGAATACTACTTTGATCATGAACTTGTGTACCTGCAAACATGTCAAACAAATAAGAACATCAAAGCTACCAGAAAATCATCTACACATCCATACTAGTGACTAAGGAATCCAGTAACATATACATGTGAAATAAAAACAACAACTATGTGGGACGAAAATCAGCTTTGCATTAAGAAATGAATGAAGAAACTTACAACCATTTCCTTAGTGTTGAAAAGATCCTCCACAAGACAAACACCTCATCCACAAAATCTCTGACTTGCTCTCTTGTGCTCTCCAATGGATTGGACTAGGTAGTCAATTCAACAACATAACAATACCATTCAATTCTCCCCCTAGACTATGGATATGAGCTCGTATTTATAAGGCTCAATGGATAGGGATAATTGAGAGATTTGTGGGTGAGGTGGGTCTAACACCCTACCAAGAGGGACCTCAAGCTCAAACTAACCCATATTGATAGGGATAAGGGAGGAAACGAGGCTCATGATCTAGAAGCCTCGAGAAACTTCCATTTTCCTATTTTACCAAGGGTACCGCTTTTTTTCCCTTATGACAGATCAGTTTAGGTGAGAACCGCTTCAAAGACAAAGCACATCCACGGTGGCACTACTTCTCTATAATAGGACACGGGCGGTGTTGAACAAGGTACCACTCATCAACCAAAGGGCAAGTGTGGTGCTAGGTTTTTTCAAGTAAAATTGATATCCAAAGCAAGTTTCCACTCCAAGTTTTGGGATTTAGGGCAAACATAGGGGTTAAGGATCGCATCACATGTTGGTGACAGGATTTGGTTATAACAGAATCCCCCCCAAAGCATGAGGCTTAGAGGGATATGATAACTGAGAGATTTGAGAGAACAAGTTGTCACTTCGAGGTGAGAATGGTAGCTCGGTCAGAGAATGTCGTCAAGTAGGCATCTGTAGTACATCAATACTTTTGACTCATAGACAAATGTAACCAACTCATGGCTACAGAATAATACAAGGCATATCCATGAGAGGAATAAACAACCATGGCTATTATAATACATCGTAGATCCATGTGATAGAGGACTAAAACTTGGACACAGCTACTTGACATACAACATAGATCTATGTCATACAGATGCAAATTTGAGCATAGCCACAACCATACAAATGTGGATCCATGCTAGATATACAAAACCCCAATCCAACCTAGGGAAAGCAATGAGTGCTAAATCAGTACCCAGGGTCTTCGTCTCGTCTTCCACAAAGTATGATTCTATCCATGTGATTACAATGTTCTGAAGTTGAACATGGTAGAAACTACTTGATTACCAACCAATGATGTGAACTGTTAACAAGTGCGAGGAATATCACCATTGATGTCAATGATTCCCAAGGTACCCTAGTACAATCTACTGAGCGTGAATAGATGTCTTGATGTCAAAAACCCAATCGATTCTATCGATCAAAGGTTAATGATGTGAACCTATGTAGAGAGTGAGAGAATCTATCATTGAGGCATATAGATCTCAAGGTACTAAATTTGTTTCTAAGACTATTTCTCGAATGATGAGCTGATGTCGATAGGAATAGTCTCGTCGAAGGAGGGCCATGATGAATCCCACATCGATGGCATGAAACTCAGAACAAAGTTCTGGAATCATGTGAATGATCTAACCATAAGACTGACTCAAAAGTACCGACATAGAGACTGTTTTGACTGTAGAGGTAAACTTCTTCAACTTCCCTTTGAACATCGGGCGGCACAACAAAAGACTTGGCAGCATGACTATACTAGACAGACACACAGTGCGACAGTGGACAATGCATTCTTTTGAAAGACTTGAAGGAGTGACATGACTCCTGAAAGTGGATTACCTTGGAAATCAGCTGAATACCCAATTGACTGAAATGATATGCAGACAAGTGCCACATTCAAAGGTAACGACAAACTTCCATTTATTTGAAAAATGATTCCCTTCCCATTTTCCCCATCATGGTTTATGAGTGCCTCTTTTTGTTTTTATGAGTTCAAAGAGGGTAACAAACACTCGTTATAGCTCATCCGAGGACAAGTCCAAAGTCAAATGTTTTACGAACCTCAGAGACAAGGGGTTTGTCCCAAAACAGGGTCTCTCAATGTTTAATTTAATGATTCCAATGAAAGTTAACTTGGTATCGTTCATGTTTAGAGAGTCTGAACGACAACGGAAGAAGACTCCACAGGGTCCTTTTTCGTAAAATAGTTCATCTGAACTGAAAAAGTGATAATCTACCGTTATATGAATGACTCTTCAAGTGCTTTAATGAGCACGAAGAAGACAAGATCACTCGATACTCTTTTCGTATTTACGGAGCCCGAAAAGAGTTTAAATAAGACTCCACTAGGTCTCTTTTCATAATGAGGGATTTTATGATTGTTAAAAGAATCAGAAAAGGACTCGTACCTTTGATGCTAAGTTTTGAGAGCATGAACAAAGTGTCACAATAAATGGTCAAATACTTTTTCTGTTTTATGGTAGTATGAAAAAGTCAAAAACAAACTCCCAAAACGTTTACCGCTACTGCTCTTTATCTTGCAACAACTTAAATTTTTTTGTTAAACTCTCCAATAGATGACATTAAAGGATCATGACTAATAGCATTTAAAAACTGTAACATGCCAAAACCTAAAATGTGTATAAAAGATATGTACATAGTAAAAAATCAAAACATTTTACCATTTACCCATAGTGGAGAGCCTTTGGAGCATTTTCTTGGTTAGATTTTCAACTACTAATTTCAGGAGCATCTACCGTCGGATTTCTACACCGTCAGTTCCAAGTAATAGATTAAACCCTACTATTTCATTTCATCCTTTAATTTTTTATTTTTGGGGGTGTTTTGGGCCTATTGGGCGAGCCCTAAAACCATGGAAGTGGGCACTGCTCTTATCCCTTGTGGGATAAGCAGTACCCTTCTAAAACCGTGCCTAAAACACTGTGCACAAGCGATGCAACTGCCTGTCCTCAATGGGACACAGGCGGTGCCGGTTATGGGTAAATAAAAATGCATGCACAAGCCAAAATAGCTCAAATTTGATGATTTGAATGATTGAAAGTGTTTCTAATTGGTCTTGTGATGGTTTTTGACAGGTTCCAATTGATAAAAAATGTTCATTTGGAAAGAGAGGCAACATGACGATGATGATGCATTTGCTGAATGAAACGCGGGTTGTATAGCCGCGTTGAGAGACAGTGGTATTCTAAAGTTTTTCTGCACACCCAGCATGGTATCACATGAGCACCTATTAGAGCATATCCTCCGGATGTGTAATCTAGAGCAACAATATTTTGAGGTTGGTTCTCATATATTGACAATTGAAGTAGAGGACATCTACTTCCTGACAGGCCTATTGAGACGGTGTGCTCCCATCTCTTTTACTGGTTCCCATGGAAATGACATTACTACTTAGGAGTTGATAAACCGCCATTGTATTCCTAGGACCAGGACATCGGGGAAGAAAAATCCTATTAAAGCAGTGGTGGATGGCCCACTATGGATAGTTTTTTTTTACCATGCAGAGAGTGGCGGGAAACCAAAGGGTACACCAAGCATCTAGAGCGCATATGCTCTATCCCATAGAGGCCATGGTATTGACAATATTCAACAAGGAAAAAGCTCTACTTCTGATATACAAGGATCAGTTGAACAAGTGTCAGCAGGGGGGGCTGAAACAGTTCAGTTTCGGTTCCATTCTAGCATGTTTGTTTTTCGAGTGGGTTCCACAGATGAGACCCCAGGTGGTTTTTATAGAGTTGAGGGCACAAGACCCTCGCATGCTAACATGGGTCTAGATGATGGCCCGCATAGGAGTGGGTAGAGGTAAGGTAAATTTCGGTGACCTGTTCTTCCGATGCTTGAGAGATCAGCTCCTCATGGTGGAGGACTATGCATATGCGGGCACTGACTTCAGTGGTGACCCTGACCTACTGATCCCACCTAGTGGACAGTGGGGTGATATCAGTAAGAAAAAAAAAACCCTAAAATGGAAATAGTGTTTTTATGTTTTATATTTTTTATGTTTAGTAACAAGACTTGAATGTTTTCATGCAGATGTCAGAGCAGCTCAACTTGGGGGAGCCTCCCCACTAAACATGCGAGCTAGATCCCGTTTTGTACCACAAGACAATGATGTGACAGGGGAGCTATAGGAGAACCTCAAGAGGTTGACTCTAGACATCCTAGATGCCTCAATCAATGACCTCCCACTGAGGTACCAGAGGCCTACTATGGGAGTACTGGGTCATTTCAGCAGACTGCTACGTCAAGTGGCCCAGGAGGTTATGTGTTACCACAAGCATCACAAGTTGATAGAGTGCATGATGTATTCATTGAATGCTGCTAGATAGCTTTAGGAATTTTGTATGATGATTTTTTACCTGAAAGATCGAGTGCTTCAGATGAGGTCTCGTGACCTATTTTTTGTAAAACATGTTTATATATATATATATATATATATATATATACAGACTACTACTTTGGTGTTTATAGGTATCAAATGGTGAATGTGTTTTATATGAGTTTTATGTGTCTTTTATAGTTTATTTACAGTGTACCATGTTTGATTTTCATGTCATGAATGGGAAATATGCTAGTCTAGGATGTAATTTGCCAATGAGTTAGCAACTACATTATGCTCCCTAGGGATATGCCTATAGATAATAGTTTCAAATCACCTTTCTAATAAACATACTCTCTGGAAGAGATAGAGAAGCATGTGATTCCCAATGGTATAAACATGGTTTAAGTGACAAACCACTAGTTGTAATTCCATCAAGACTACCAAGTTGCGAACATCTTGGGAGGCAGCTTCAGTTAGAAGACTTATGCCTACTTGATACTTAGCGATATTGTTGGTAGCGGGACAAATACAAATTGATCTTGAACTGACCAAAGTGTAAGATGGGGAATAGAGAACCCAAGTAGCTGAGGAAAGATTGTAGGTGTGGTGGCAAGCACCATCAGCGAAGCCGTAGAAAGCCATTTTCTCTACACGACCAAAACATGGTATAAACAGATACAAACACTAAACTCAAAACCATATTGAAAATACTTAAGCACACTAAAATTCAAGTAATGTATATATATACAAGGTACTATACAAGAAAGATCTAGGCATAGTATCTCTTCAAGTACAACCCATTGCGAGGTTGTCCTAAGGGGATTTCATCATAGTCCATGAGCTCGTAGGCCCCTCTCTCTAAAACTTTGGAAACAACGAAAAGAACATACCACATGGATTCAAACTTCCCTTTCCCTATTTTTTCATATCTCTGATCATATGTCAAAACTAGGTCGCCCTTGAAAAAGGCACGAGGTTGGACAGACTTGTCATACTGCGCCTTGACACGTTTCTTGTGTGCCTCATTAGCTAAGGAAACATCTCTTCTAGTTCTGTCAAGTTTATTCAAGTATAGAAATCTCTCTTCCTCTGCGGAAGTGTCTAGGAGAAGTTCGGTGGCAAGTTTCAAGGATGGAATTTGACATTGAATTGGCAAGAAAACTTCTAGTCCATAGACAAGCTGGAAAGGTGTGAAACCAGTAGTTGTTTTCACCAAAGTCCTGTAAGCCCAAAGAGTAGAGAAAAGAATATGGTGCCAGTTGGATTTATGGTCTCCAACCATCCGACGAAGCATCATTTTCAAAACTTTGTTAATGGCCTCGACCTGACCATTAGCTTGTAGATAAAAGGGCATTAAGTTTTCATGATGAAAACCTAGCTTCACACTTAATTCCTCCATCATTTGATTACGGAAATGTGGTCCGTGATCAGTAACTATGGACTGTGGGACTCCGAATCTTTCTATCACATGATTCAATAGGGAGAGAGTGGCAGTATTACCATTCTCTGCATATATAGGCATGGCCTCATCCCATTTTGTAAAATAATCAATGACTATGATGATGTAACCATGCCCCCCGGCTGAGGTAGGCTTACAATGCATATAATCGATCCCCCATTTGGCGAAAGGGCCAATGGCAATGACGGAGTGTAACAAAGTAGGATGAGTGTGCTTTTTCGGATAAAAATGTTGACAGGGTGGGAATTTCTTAACAACCTTGTGACAATCTTTAAAGATTGAAGGCCAAAAATAGCCAGCGCGAAGGATTTTCTAGGCTGTAGCCATCCCAGATAAATGACCACCACATGCTCCACAGTGGAAATCATTCAAAAATTGTTTAGATTCCTCATGGGTAAGGCATCACTGGAGAACAAAATTGATACCACATCGATACAAGGTGTCATTCAAGATGAGGTAGTATTTTGCGTGGTGACAGATACAGTGGTGATCATCATGGAATAGAGTGGGATAAAATCTTTGTGTTTGGAGATAAATGAGTGAATCTCCATACCATGGGTTAGTAATGCTTATCAAAAATAGGAATTCATCCGAGAATGAATCACTGGGATTAGATTCCATCAAAGCACAGGAAAGATCACACATGATCTCGGTAAAGATGAAGGATTTCTTTGATGTAGCTTTGGAAAATTACAGATCAAACTCTTGTAGGATGACTATCCATCAGGAGTACATGCCCCTGAGCACCTAACGAGTTAGGATGTAATACATAGGGTTCTAGTCTACCAATACGATGGTTGTGCGGAGCAAAATGTAGTGACGAAATTTCCGAACAGCAATGACCGTGGCCAATGCTAATTTCTCCATGCATGAGTATCAAGTTTCAGAATCCATGAGATTCTTACTAGCATAGTAGATCATGTGCTCCTGACCATCAGGATTCTCGTGCACCAAAACCATAGCAATGGTAGTAGTGGAGGCAGCAATGTATAAGAGAAAACCCTTTGAATAATCTGGGGGGTGTATCACGGGTGAATGAGTCAGAGCATGTTTGAGATTATCAAAGGCTTGTTGGGCTTGGTCATCCCAAAAGAATGGAGTGTCCTTCTTAAGGAGACACACATAACCGTGTGTTTTCTCTGCAAAATTGCACATGAAACAGTGGAGGAAGTTTTCCTTCCCTTGCAAACTTTGGAGTTCTATAAGGTTGGTTGGGGCTAGTAGAGCTAAAAAAGTGGCAATTTTCAATGGATCTATCTGGATGCCATCTTTAGAAACCACAAAATTTAACAGCCATCCTGTCTCAACGCAAAAAACACATTTATGAGGATTGAGCCATATGTTATAATGATGACATCTCAGGAAAATGTCTCTAAGATGACTAGGGTGGTCCTCCCGTCACTGTGAATGAGTTGGGAGGTCATCAAGGTACGGTTCTACAATATGTTTTATATTGTGAAACATGTAGGACATATCACACTAGAAAGTGGCTCCAGTGTTTTTCAGGACGAATGGTAACTTCCTATATGCAAAGGTTCCCCATGGGAAAATGAATGCTATCTTGTGCTGGTCGATGGGTAAAATCTCAATCTGATTATAACCCAAAAATCCATCCATAAATGAAAACATGACACTTTCAACACAGTTGTCGATAATCTGGTCGATATGCGGAGTGGGAAAGTTGTCTTTGGGACAAGCTTTGTTCAAATATCTGAAATTGATGCTGATTCTAATGGTGCCCTACTTTTTATTGACAAGGATGACATTCAATACCCATTCCATTAGGGGTACAGGATAAATAAACCCTGCTTTGAGAAGTTTCTCTATTTTAGCTTTGATAGCTGCGGATTTCCGTGGATAAACTTGTCTCAGTTTTTACCTGACAGGTTTTGTAGTGGGATAGGGTTTTATTTTGTGAACCAAAATGGATGGGTCTATCCATGACATTTCTTCATAAGACCAGGAAAAAACATCTCATACCTCTTTGAAAAGTGCTCGGTATGCTTCATATTCTTTCGCGGAGCAATTCTGTCCAACATGAACATGCTCAAGGGTGATAGGCTTGGCTGATATGTCAATTGGATTTCCTTGAGTGATGTTGCATAGGTTTCCTTCAAAATATATTTTCTGCAAAAATATAGGAGTTTGAGGTGTGTTGACAATATTAGTGGAAAAAAGGGATGCAAAATCATGGTTTACCGAACTAGTGTTGGGGAGGAACGAGGACTCTATGCTGATGATCCTCACATATAGGCTCATTCATACTCATGATCTCCATAATGGACTCATCGAAAGGAAAATTCTAGGAGAGATAATCTAGAATAGGAAGAGAGGGTTCTGGCCATTAGGGCAGGTGGTAAAGGTCTAAAGTCACCAGATGAAGCTTATCAGTGTGGTCATCAAAAAGGGTTTGGATAACATTGTACATTTATTCATGCAGACTCAACGAGGTGGACTCAACAATTTGTTTTCCCTTTGGATCATAATCAAATGACGAAATCATATTTATTATTTCTGTGTCTGTGTTAAGAGGAGTTGACGGAAAAATCCCCATAAGGGACGAATCCATCAGCATGCCTACCCCAATCGACTGGAAAGGAGGAGGGTACTTTCCTAGCATAGGTATGTTATTAGCCATAGAGGTAGTAACATCCAACATATAGAAATTGAGTTGGTCAATGGTGACAATCCTCCATAGATGCGAAAATTGGATAGTCTGAAATACCATCGAAGTGACAGAAGTCATGGCGTAAAACCTATTTCTTCCTAAAATGAGGTTGTAGTCTAATGGGGCATCTACTACTTCCACTTGAATAGAAACAAATTTTCCCCCAAGATCAACTAAAAGGGCTGGTATGAGACCATGGGGCTGGAAACCTCATCCATCAAATCCTTTCAGAGTCGTAGGTGATGTTACAAGCTCGGGAGAGCCAATAGCTTTCAACAAGACAGGGACAAAACCGAAGTTGAAGAACCTTTGTCTAAGAAAGTTCTAAAGACCTTCTTTCTAACTAATTTCATTATGATTTAGAATGTGAGTTTTTGAGATAGTCTAGACTTATAGTTCTTGACATTGAAGTGAATCAAGTTAGTGTTGTCCGGGTATAAAGATCCTAACATAGCTAACAAGTTTTTGCGTTGTGTAGGAAAAATTTGGAGTACTTCCAAGGCAGACATTGCACATGGTGCCTGAGCAAGATCTTCAACTACATTATAAAATTGGGCAACTTGGGCATTAGGATTAAAAACAACCTTCTTAAGAGTACTATTGGGTGGACACAAAACTATGTCGAGATTAGGTTTCTCGATGGTTAGGGGAACAGTAGATGAGGACTCGGGAGAATTGTCTTCTTTTTTGTCATAACTCTGACTTTGAGTTTGCAAACTAATAGTGTCCGAGGACATCATGTGAATTTCCTATGAAAAATTAGAATTTCCCTGATTAGACATGTGGTCTATCAGCTCTTGTTGAGAGGGAAAAGGATCTATGAGAACTGCTGGAGCAGGATTAGTTTTTAGTAATTGAGTGATTTCTTCACAACTAGAACACTCCTTCATGAAGTGGTCACCTCCGCATAGAAGACATGGATATTTCTCTTTTCTTTTCCCTTTATCGTTCTCGTTGATGGTTGGTTTTGGATTCTCCTGCTGGTTTCCATGTTTTTTGTTTTTAGCTTTACCTTTATTTTTATTATTGCCAGGCGTTTGAGTACTCTGAATGGAATTTACCTCGGTGAAAACCTTGGGAGTTGAAGGAGTAGGGGTGGAAGTCTGGGGTTTCTTGGCATGTTTTGCTGTCGATGGGGACTGGATTGAACAAGGAAACCATCAACAGGGGTTTTTGTTGGTGGCTTATCAGGATCGGTGCTTGGGTGAGGAGCTTGAGGGTTCAAGTCATACAACGTTCTAGACTGGGAATAACCAAGTCCAGATACTGGGCTCAACTAATGGCTTACTCTTTGGTAACGACACCACTGATAGCCACATCTTGAGCGATTGGAGGAAACAAATATTTAGTAAAGCAATGAACTAACAATTGATCTGGGATAGGATCCTTAATAAGTCTTCTTTTCGTTCTCCACTCATGGATACGGTTGGATATGTAGGTGGAGGTGTTCTGTCGTAGAGAATTTAAGAGATATGTACCCATTTCATAATGGATAGGAAGCTAAAAGTGTGTAAGAAAGAAACTTGCAAAATTTCAATGAATCATTTCATGGAGGTACCAGTCAAAGTTTGCTGGAAAAGTCTTAAATGAATTGAATCATCCATAAGGGAGTTCGAAGAACACCACAAATGGAATGTCATGACATGGTTTTTTGGATCATCTCCCTGCTTCCCATCGAACTTTGGGATGTCTAATAGTAACTTTCCTAGAATGGGAGGCCATGAGGGGTTATGTCGAATGGGATCATTAATAAACTTATACAAATCAAGCAAGTCCAAAGTTTCTATGAAAGGTAACTGGATATTAGGTTGCACGTATTGGTAGTATTGATATGGCATATAAGTACCAGTAGGACCGTAAGTAGACTGATATATAGGTTGTTTTGATGAAGAACCGCCAGAAGATCCACCTGCAGGGGGTTGATTTCTAGGATTAGGACCGTTAGTACCGTCAGAGCCTCTAGGAGGAGGACCACCAGGGCCTCCAAGACCACCGGGACCATTGGGAAAACCAAGATCACCTAGAACACCAGGAGGAGGACCACCTAACCCTCCAAGACCCCAGGGAGGTAAACCTTCAGAGCGTCCAAAACCACTAGGAGGAGGGACACTAGACCCTCCAAGACCATTAGGAGGTAAGCCACCAGGCCCTCTAGGACCACCAAGACCATTAGGACCATAAGGAGGAAATACATTAGGCCCTCCAGGACCATTAGGCCCTCCAGGACCATTAGTCCCTCTAGGGGGATTACCTCCATAAGGTGGTCCTCTGGCACCCCCCGCAGTATGTATAGGTATCCCTCCCATAGATGGCATACAGGACCAGTTAGGTTTCGCCCAGGGCATGAAAGTATTACTAGGATATGGAATTCTAGCATAAGGCATTCGAGTAGGATCATGTTGGTAATTAATATTTCCTACAAGTACTTGATTTGTTGTGTAACCATACCCCCAAGAGGTTTGATTGGTTACAGGTTGTGCCCCCAAGGGATGACCAGAACTGGATGGGGGGTTAACCACATTCGTGTGGGTAGGAGGGACACAAACTGTAGATTTCTCTATACTAGAGGTATTTCCATCACTAACTATAATTCCAGTGAAAGGTAACATAGGTCATGCTGGGGGTTTCCCCTCGGCACTAGAAGTTATTGATGACACAGTAATTGAATGTTGTTCCCTAGGTGCGAAAGACCCGGGAGGATTTGGAACAGACATAATATGGGAGGTGGTGGGGTTGGTAGTTTGAATTAGATTATGTCGAGTCACATTGCGATCTAGAATAGGTTCAATGGGTTTCATAGAATCAACAAGTGAGCGATATCCCACAGGCCAATGGTCCGGATTACGAGGAAAAACTACTAAACAAGGTGGTGGTGTATCCAATATGTTATCTATTTTCTTGTCTAGTTCTCTTGCATAGAGAATAAATTCCTGGTATTATCTACGTTCTTCTTCATTTGATAAAATATATTTAGAAGAGGTTGGACGAGTGCCAAATGAAGCAATGGCTTGTCCCATAGAAGTATCCCAAAACAGAGCATTGGGACCATAATCTGGATAGTTAGTATCATCAACATGACCTTCCATGGGTGAATGGAATGAGATATTTCCTCTAGAAGGTTGTTGGACCAAGGGAGGACTATGCAAAGGATATGGATCTCTACTTTCTGTAACCACATTTTCTCCCACTTGGGAGTTGGTAGCAGCTCCTTAGTTGATAGCTTCCATAGGATCTTCCCCTGAAATAGGAATAAAATCAGGTGGCAAGCCCCGTACTCTTTTGGACTGTCTTAATTCAGCTATTTTTTATAGTTCCTATCTAACCTAGGGTCTAAAAACTAGAAAACACACCAAAAATTTCCCTTCTCAAGCTGTAGGCCAAACAAGCAAACTTAAATGACAGGAGGAGTTCAGATAGTCAGGTCTCTCACTAGGATTGTCAAGAAGGTGCCACTCACGATAATACCTCAAGGGTACATGCATAGTAATCTCCCCGAATGTTGTTTTCGGTGTATGGCTCCAAGCAAGATGGCCAAAGGGCTTTTCTCAGATGGATAAGATATCCTAGTGGGGTCTCCTAATATATGCAAGGTACGTGGGAGCTCAAATTGGTAGTAGTGTTGTCAAATGCACAACCGTTAACAAGGGGCCTTCCTATACACAATTGAGTATGTGAAGTTCCTTTCTATATACCTCAAGGGTACGTGAAAGGCCGTTGGATATACCAATGGTATGTGGAAGAACTGCATGAGTCCCAGTATGTATTGCGGATGAGTAATGACAGCTCCTACACTCAACGACACCAGAACACGTCTCTAGCTTATCACTCAAATTGATATGTAAATTTTAATCCTATAAATACCGTTAATTTTAAAGTGTACGGTTAGTTGAATGCATAGAATTTTGACAGAAAAAATAAAACCATGCATAATGTAGATGCAAATATTTTACTTTACCGTTTGTGGTATGCCTACTTATGGGAGGGAAAGAGAGTATTTTATTTTTGTTTTGAAAACCAAAAATTCCCAAACAACTACTTTGAACAAATCAAATCCAAAGACAAGCAACACATTCCACACTCATTTTTATTTTTGAAAGCAATCAGATGGGTAGGAGTCTCTTTTCCTAAAAGAAAAAAAAACAAGCACTCTACATGCATATGCACTCTATTTTTTCAATTTTTCTTTTAAACATAGATAGATCTAACTTAAAACTACACTATTTTTTCTTTTGATGAGATAGTACTAATGCAAGAGAGACAAACGAACAAAGAGAACTTGAAAGCTTGTGAGGCTAATTAGAGATCTAATGCCTTATGCTCAATAATAATAATGACCTAATCTCAATCAAAAAAATTTCTTTTTAAAAGCAAAAAGAATTCCTCTGTGGAAAAAATGAAATTAAGATTATAAGCAAGTGGTTTTTCTTTCAGTATTTATAAATGAAACGAAAAGAGATCTAACTGAAACTTAAGATTTCAAAAATTCCTTTCAAAATCACAACCAACAAGCATGAAAGAAAATGAATAATCAACAAGCCTAATCTAGCTTTTGAATTCCTTCAACCAAACCAATTTTACAACAAAATTTTCAACCATGAGCATACAAATTCAAACACACAAGCCTAACAGTGCAGGGATGAAAGCAAGCAAAATCCAACTTTTTGTAAAATATCACAAAAAACTAGTTCTAGAACAAGGCCTACCTGGCACCGTGCTGGAGGGGTCTTGATAGAGAGGTTCTGGACGAGCACCGCTTCTAGCTAACGAGGTTCAGGTGGTGGCATTGCTTATGGATAACAGATTTCAGGCAGTGGCACTTCTTCTTGCCAACATCACATGTGTGGTTCCATGAATGTATCCAAAACACAAGGAGAATGATATTTCAAGTTAAAAATTGATCAAATCAAGGTAAAGATTGATGAATTGACAGTAAAAAAGAGCATATAAGGTTAAAACAATTCAGATTTGAAGAGATATGAAAGTTTCAAACCAAAATTCACTAAGTCAGATGGCAGATTTGACTGAGGAGAGTTAGAAACTAGAGCCTGGATTCGGGCAAGTGTTCAAGGAATGAGGAAGATCAGATCAACTACAATTTGCTTTGTTCCCCAGTTGAGTCACCAGATTTGTAATCAGGAATATTGCACCTTCTGCATATAGAAGCTATTCCTCTGGTTTGAATGGGTCAGATCCAGAACAAATGAGTGAACAAACAAGGATAAAGACCTTCCCTAAATGTTGTAAACACCTAGAATACTGCTTTGATCATGAACCTATGTACCTGCAAACATGTCAATCAAACAAGAACATCAAAGCTACCGGAAAACCATCTACACATCCTTACTAGTGACTAAGGAATCCAGTAACATATACATGCAAAATCAAAACAACAGATATGTGGGATGAAAATCAGCTTTGCGTTAAGAAATGAATGAAGAATCTTACAACCATTGCCTTAGTGTTGAAAAACTCATCCACAAGACAAACACCTCATCCCCAAAAGTTTCAAATTGCTCTCTTGTGCTCTCTAATGGATTGGACTAGGTAGTCAATTCAACAACATAACAATACCATTCAGTTCTCCCCCTCGACTATGGATATGAACTTGTATTTATAAGGCTTAATGGATAGGGATAGTTGAGATAATTGTGGGTGAGGTGGCTCTAAGATCCTACCAGGAGGGATCTCGAACTCAAACTAACCCATATTGATAGGGATAAGCGAGGACATGAGGCTCATGATCCAGAAACCTCGAGAAACTTATTTTCCCATTTTACCAAGGGTACCGCTTTTGTTCCCTTATGACAGAGCGGTTTAGGTGAGAACCATTTCAAAGACAAAGCACTTCTTCAGTGGCACCACTTCTCTATAATAGGACACAGGCAGTGTTGAACAAGGTTCCTCTCATCAGCCAAAGGGCAAGCACGGTGCTAGGTTTTTTCAAGTAGAATTGATATCCTGAGCAAGTTTCCTCTCCATGTTTTGGGATTTAGGGAGAACATAGGGGTTAAGGATCTCATCACATGTTGGTGATAGGATTTGGTTATAACAGTGTCTGAGACCTCTTCTTTCTTTGAATGTATCATCATATTATTCTTCATTTTGGATAATTTCTTAAACTGTAGTCACTTGTTCTTCGGAACAAGTCTCATCCTTCTTTTGTAGGCAATTGTACGTGATCTTTCCTACAATTCAAACACATTAGTTTTATGGTTAGAAACATTTCATAAGGTATATTCATAATTATTTTTCTTTTGCATAAAGATATAATCATGCAACTATTTTATCCAATACAACATTTATCCATATCTTACGGAAACTTTCTAGATTCCTTCCATCTCTACCATGAAAACATTGAGATTATGCACTAATCCAATATGTCAACAAAGAGGTTTCATTCTAGATAAGTAGCAATGGAGTGATGTAAAACACCATGAGCTACTTACACATCACATGCATATTAGTAGTATACTATCATTAATGCAAAAATTCTATCATGCATAACACATCAACTGAATATAAACAAATGCATAACAAAACAATATCATGAAATAACGATTGAATACTTATCTTTATAGGTTTCATGGGTAGACTCCTTATTTCAGCTTCATCATCTTCTTCATTCATAACATAATTTCTTATCCAAATGCTAAGATGGATAAGAGGTTCTTTGAGAATTGAGTCCTTCATATTCCTCATCACTTAGGGAATCTTTTTTGAATCATGAGAGCTAGATCTTCATATGCTCCCATATTCTTTTCTCTTATTATGAGTCAAGATTCTTCTTGTGTGTGCTCTTCCCGTATTCTGCTAAAGGTAATCACTTCATTTTGGCACACATTCCTTGAATGAATGAATCACATGATCCTGGTATTCCATTCAAGGTGGTTATCACAATTTCTGCATTCTCTACTTCTTCATCCACTGCTTCAAGTTGTTCTTTGATTTGAGAGACCCTTGTAAAGTATGACTGTATGGTATTTGCATTCTGGATCTTTACATTCTTCAACTGGTTTCTCAAAGTCATCTTTCGATTTATGTTCTTGCCTTCAAATATCTTGGTCAAGGAATCAAACATCTCTTTAGGTGTCTTTAGGGAAGACACTTGTGGTATAAGGTGATCCTTGATTGAATCAATAATTATCCTCTTGACCAAGTTCTTCTTGTGTAAGGCTTTAACCTCATATCCCTCTATAACTGGAACCTCTCCACTTATGTAGGTCTCCAATTCATTTTCTTCAAGAACTAGTGAAATCCTATACTTCCATGCTCAGAGGTTTTCAGCTTCACCAAGCTTGTCATCAAGCTGTGTTAGAATAATCAACCCATAGTTACCTACCTTAGACATTAATTAAATCATTTTTGTCTTATTACCTAGTCTCCTAGATTCCACTCTATGCTAGTTTCCTTCTACATGTCTTAGAAGTCAACAATTGCTAAACCTAAGTCATGGATCACTTGGGAAACCTCCTGGAAACCATATTTATCATGTCTATTTTATTCCAGATCCTCCAAAGTGCATATCTACTTTTTATGAAAAGCTGCCTGTTTTATTGAGAATTAAGGTAAAAGGAAATGCTAGACTAGGTGTAGTTGACCTTTTTTTTTCCCACACCATCCTCCCTCCTTTTATCCTAATAAAATCATGTATGAGTTGTCTTTCCATCCCTCATTAGCTTTCCTACTTGACTTATCCAATTCGTGAGCATCTTGGTGGATTTCAAAACTGCTTTATGCACCTATGGGGGACTTGACTAGATTTAGTAAGCCTACTTTTTGACCTTTTCGAATGGCATCCTTATGCATTCAAATATCTCATGTAATTATATATTGCAGTAGCCTATTATAGAATAAGGTTGCCTATTGTACACTTATTCAATACAAATTAGTGTTATGCTCCAATTTTAGTCTCCTTTGATGTTAATTTTGCATGTTTGATTAGCAATTTTGTGAGTGTAATTGTTCTATCTCTTGGGTTCAATTTCCACATAGTATAATATCCTTTGTAGATTGATTTTTTTCCTTCCATATTTCTATTGCAAGTTTGACATCTTGACTGGGAGCATATTCTGCTGACTGAAGGGAACAGTTTATGAGCTATGGACCAATCTCAGAAGATCATCTTGACTCCATTCAATTTATTTGAGTGGAAAGCTGAGATAGAGATATTGTTGAGAGGGGAAGGTCTCTACAGGGTTACTATGGCAACTGATGCAGAGCCAAATGTAGCTTCAAAGAAAATCAAATGGAACAACAGGAGGGATGAGCACTATGGTCTTTTGTGTCTAAGCATTTCAAGAGACCTCCTCTTCCATCTTAATGGATTGACATCACCGAATGAAGCGTGGGAGCATATTTTAGATCTTTTTAGTAATACAAATGAGATGATAGGACATCAAATCAAGAATGAGCTGATCTCCTTGAGTCCCTGTAGTTTCGAATCCTTGCAACTCTATTTTTCCAAGTTTAAAGCCCTTGTTTTGCAGCTAAAATAGTGTGGGATCAAAAAGAAGGAAGAGAAACTAGTTTTGGCCATATTCTCAAAGCTTGGCCCTGACTATTCAGTGTTTGTTTCAACCTTCCATGCTACCAAGTTGACAGCTCGAGCCTGGAAGATGCCTAAGCTTGCAGAGTTCATGGAATCCCTCACATAGGAACAAGATAAGTTGGTGATGATGGCAACCATCAAACCTTCCAAAGACCAATCTTTGGTTGTTAGATATTCAAGGGTGGATTCAAAAAGAAAGAAAAAAGCTAAAAAACCACATGAGAAAAAGAGAGACAAGAACAAGTCTCAAGAGGAGCCCCAAGGTTCCAAGAAGAACTTCCATAAGAAGAGGAACAAAGGAGAAATGAGCAAGTGTGCAAAATGTAGTAAGGGATATCATCCTGAGAGCTCTTGTATGAAGAAGCAATTGACATGTTGACCCAACTCCTGGAGAAGAATAACATCTCCCTTCCTAATTGCTCAAAGAAGAGGGAAGGAGGATCAAATTCAGAGGACAGAGAGAGAGTACATACCTTGGTTGCTGGCACATCAAGCTCACCTAGCTTCATCATAGAATCTATCTTCTAGACATATGGTTTCGACAAAAGATGCATTCTCCTCTCTTGACATGTTTAAAGGTCCACCAATAGTTTTGGGAGATGACTCTCTCACTGACAGTTTGGGGAAAGGAAGGATTGATCTTGACCATGGTAAGTTCAATAATGTGTTGTATGTTCTAGGTCTTGCCTCTAATATCTTGTTAGTGTATCAGATGAATCACACTAGGTCTCCAAAGAAGGTCATATTCTCCCCTGATGATGTTGAAATCACTGATATTTTGAATGGTAAATTCATAGCAAAAGGTGTTGTTGATCACACTTCAAATGTATACATGTTTTCTCATTTTCTACCCTACTCAAACTCCTCTGCTTTTATGATTCATGCTAATGAGCCAAGCAAGGTTTGGAATGAAATATTTGGCCATCTTAAATACAAGTATATTTCTGATTTGAGTGAAAAATATATGGTCATAGGGTTACCAATGATCAAGTTTTCCAAGGGAGTCTGTCAAGGTTGTATCCTGTTAGAATAATCAACCCATAGTATTTACCCACTTAGACAGTATTTCATTTATTTTGTCTTATTTGCCTAGTCCATGAGTCCCACCATGTGCAAGTTGCTAATT
>LPNX010108631.1:55779-182798 GCA_001517045.1 Pseudotsuga menziesii
TATGGTTTTGCCTCTTTCCTTGGTTCATATGGACTTGCAGTATGTAAAAGGGTGACTAAGCCTTGTTGCTAGGCCCTATATTTTGATTTATTACTCATAAAGTCAGGATTAAGGGGGGGTGTTAGAATAATCAACCCATAGTATTTACCCACTTAGACATTATTTCATTTATTTTGTCTTATTTGCCTAGTCCATGAGTCCCACCATGTGCAAGTTGCTAATTGCCTATCCATAGAGGTCAAAATTTCCATTATTGACTCATGGAGTGCTTGGGAAAGTCCTGGGAATCCAATCTGCTTTATTCCTGGCCTCCTAGGCGCCCTTCTACTTTTTCTGCTTTATTGCCTTCTTTTTCAGTGTTTTAAGGCACATAGGAAAGCAAGACTAGGTGAGGTGAATCAGCTTTGTTGCCTCTTCCTCCTCCACTCTTTCCTCCATGCAAAAGAATTTATGAGCTGCCATTTGACCACTCTTTAGCTTTCCCATGCGCCCTTGCTAATTCGTGGGGTCCTTGATAGATTTGGGATCAGCTTTTTACACCTATGGGGGATTTGCCTATTTTGGGTAAGCCTGCTTTATGCTAGATTTGGATGCTTCCTTATGCATTCGATTTGCTCATGTATTCTATATATTCAGTAGCCTATGTTATTACAGGGTTGGCTATTGTACACTCAGTTAATATAATTTTGTGTTACAGCTCCATATTCAGTCTCCATTGTTGATAATTTGCATGATCAATTGTTAATTGTTGTGAGTAAAATTAATCTACTACAGGCCTGAATTTCTACATATCCTAGGAAAACAACTAGAGTACAAATTTGAGAGAGCTAGTCATGAGAGAACCTCTTCATCTCTTGAGTTGATCCACAATGAAATTGCTGATCCATTTCCTCATATGTCCATGAGTCAAACCAAATATGCACTGACCTTCATACATGAATTTTATAGGTATTGTTGGGTTTACTTCCTAAAGCATAAGTTTGAAGTTTTTGACCTCTTCAAAGTCTTTAAAGCCTTGGTTGAAAACCAGTTTGGGAGAGAACTCAAGATCCTCAGATCTGACAACGGTGGTGAGTATTTCAAGTCTAATTTCATTTAGTATTGTAAATATGAAGGTATTTAGATGCAGCATTCAATCCCTTACACACCACAACAAAATGGTGTTGTTGGGAGAAAGAACAGATCACTGAAGGAGATGGCAACCTGCATGATGGAGGCTAAGACTTTGCCACCAAAGTTTTGGGTCGAGTCTATAAACTGTGCATCCTACATCCAAAATAGGGTGCCTCATAAGAAACTTGATGGTATGAATCATTTTGAGTCTTGGAGTGGGCACAAGCCAGATGTGACCCATTTCAGGATTTTTGGCTCAAAGGCTTGGGATAGAATTCCAACTGAAAAGAGAAAGGATTTGCAGCCTCAAATCCAAGAGTTCCTATTTGTTGGGTATTCTGAAGATTCAAAAGGGTACAAGCTGATCAACTTGAGCACTAATAAATATTTCATTGAAATAAGTGTTCATTTCCAAGAAGAGCCTTTAGTAGCAATTGAAGTTGGAGAGTCTTCTTCACCACCATATCCATTGATTGTAAGTGGAGAGACTAATGAGTTTACTAATTATGATATGTCTGATAATGATGATTTGATTTTAGATCTTGACATTCCTACAAGACCAAAATGGGCAGCAAAGACCATTCATGTAGCTGGGGAACTAGCTGAAAATCCTAGTGACACTAGAAGGACTAGATCTCAGTTTGAGAGTGCCCTTTGTATGAAAGATCCTTTATTTGCTGAGAAGTTCTATCTAATGGTTGAATCAGATCCATAGGCATATTAATATGCAGCACATTATCCAATATTCCAAACAACCATGAAAGAAGAATTCATCTCGCTCCAGAAGAACAACACTTGGGAATTGGTTGATGTTTTTCGAGGGAGGAAGCTAGTTCAATGTAAGTGGGTTTTCAAGACTAAGTTTTCTGCTGATGGTTCACCTTTGAAATATAAGGAAATATTGGTATCCAAGGGATACTCACAAGTACATGGTATTGACTACAATTAGACCTTTGCACCAGTGGCAAAGATGGACTCCATAAGGCTAGCTTTAGCCATTGCAGCTTTGAAGCAGTGGGAGGTACATCACCTAGATGTGAAGTGTGCTTTCCTAAATGGAGATCTCATTGAAGAGATTTACATGCAGCAACCTGAATGATTTGTTTCTAATCCATATTTAGTGTGCAGGTTAAATAAATCATTATATGGGCTAAAGTAAGCCCCCAGGGCTTGGTATGCCAAGATTGATGGCTTTCTGCTGTCATTGAGTTTTGTTCGATGCAAGTATGATCCTAATATCTATTTGAAGATGATCCATGGTTATTTGATGATTATTGTCTTGTATTTGGATGACCTTCTTATTATAGGAAGTTCAAAGAAAGATATTGCCTCCTTGAAGGATGCAATGAACAATGCATTTTCTATGACAAATTTGGGATTGTTGAGCCAATTTTTGGGTCTCGAAATTGCTCAATCCCAACATGGAATCAAAGTAAATCAGTTCAAGTATGCCTTAGATTTGCTGAAAAAGTTCAACATGAAATATTTCAAGCCAAGCAAGACTCCCTTCCTTTCAAGAATTAAGCTTGAAGAAGCAGGTTCTTATCCTATGGTAAATAATACACTATATAGGCAGTTGATTGGGTGTTTGCTTTATCTTACACACACTTGAAATGATCTATATTATGCAATTAGTGTGGCTTCAAGATACATGGATCAGCCTCATGAGATCCACTAGAGGGAAGCCAAAAGGATCCTAAACTTTGTTCAAGGAACAAGAACTCATAGGATCTTCTACAAAGCAAAATCTGATCTTGATTTGAATGGGTTTACTAACAGTGATTGGGAAGGTGACAACATAGATTGAAAGTCAACATCAGGATATGTGTTCATGCTTTCAGAAGGACCAGTCATCTGGTCAAGCAAGAAGCAGAGTGCCATAGCACTCTCATCTACATAAGCAGAGTATAGAGGAGTTGTAAATGCAACAACTCAATGTTTGTGGTTGTAAGGAATACTTGGAGAATGCGGCTTTGAATCATAGTTTTCAACTATTATCTATTGTGATAATCAGAGCACCATTTGAATTTGCAATGATCTAGTTCAAAGATAGTGAACCAAACACATTGAGATCCATATGCACTACATTAGACAGCTTGTGCATGATGGTACTATTCATCTACTCTTTTGTGCATCTTCAGAACAAGTAGCAGACATCTTCACTAAAGTTTTTTTTGAGAAGACATTCAATAATCTCAAATAACTTCTGGGGATTTCTGATCATGCTGTGAAGCATGGTTGATGACAAGATTTCCAAATTTTGTTTTCCTATCCATGTTTAAGGAAGGATTTTCCCACTAGGTTTTTGCCTCTTTCCTTGGTTGTATGGACAAGCAGTATGTAAAGGGTGACTAAGCCTTGTTGCTAGGCCCTATAGTTTTCTGATATTTACACATAAATTCAGGATTAAGGAGGTGTGTTAGAATAATCAACCCATATTTACCTACCTTAAACATTAATTAAATCATTTTTGTCTTATTACCTAGTCTCCAAGATTCTACTCTATGCCAGTTTCCTTCTACATGTCTTAGAAGTCAACACTTGCTAAAAATGAGTCATGGAGCACTTGGGAAACCTCCTAAAAACCATATTTAGCATGTCTATTTTATTCCAGATCCTCCAAAGCACATATCTGATTTTTCTGAAAAGCTGTCTGTTTGATTGAGAATTAAGGCAAAAGGAAAAGCTGGGCTAGGTGTAGTTGACTTATTTTTTCCCACATCATCCTCCCTTATTTTCTCCTAATAAAATAATGTATGATTTTTCTTTCCATCCATCATTAGCTTTCCTACTTGACTTAGCCAATTCGTGAGCATCTTGGTGGATTTGGAAATTGCTTTATGCACCTATGGGGGATTTGACTAGATTTAGTAAGCCTACTTTTTGACCTTTTCGAATGGCATCCTTATGCATTCGAATCTCTCATGTAATTATATATTTCTGCAGCCTATTACTTCACAATGTTGGCTATTGTACACTTATTAAATACAGATTAGTGTTATGCTCCAATTTCGGTCTCCTTTGATGTTAATTTTGCATGTTTGATTAGCAATTTTGTGAGTGTAATTGTTCTATCTATTGGGTTCAATTTCCACAAGCTAGTGTGATAGTTCATTTTGAAATGAGAACCTCAAATGTAAATAGCAAAATATTAGTTCTTACTAATTTGAGGTGTCTGTCTTGGTTCTGGATCTAGCTGATCTAGGGTTTGTAAGAGAAACCCTAATTTTAAAAACTTGGAATATTTCAGATATTATTGGATAGAAATATGGGCCTCTTTAAGGATATCTATCCAATGCACTCTTTTTCTAACAATAGTGGAGGGAATCTCTTGGAACAGGAAGCCCTAGTTTTCCAATTTCCTCTGCAAAAATGCTTGATATTGTTTCTACGGTATTTCTGAAAGTACTACTCCTCTATGTCTGAAATTTCATACTAAGGTGAAATAGTATTTCCTTGTTCCAACACCATAGTTTTGAGCAGAATTGGTTTCACCAATTGGGACTTATGAGAGTTTTACCAAGGTGACTTATTTCTGGACTATTCAACATAGCGAACTTGTACGAACTTCCATGTGTCACTGTTTCATCTTCGGGGTTTGAAAATTTTACCAAAGAAATTAAATTCCATGCCCTGTCTGTGAAATCTTGTGAAATTTCATTTGGACCTTTGTATCATGATATATAGCAATTATCCATAGGCTTCTTGTTTAGGGATGAATTCTGCAAGAGGCTGAAACCTTGATTTGGAGGAATCATATCTCCCAGAATATAGAGAATCTTAGGCTGAAATGTTTACACAGGGTACCTTCAGCCTATGAAATTTTTTTCTCTTGAGACTTCTTCAATCCAGAGATATAGAAAATGTACCAAAACTACCAGTTTTAGTATTTTAGGGGTTTTTAGGCCCGGGGTCAAACAAGGGTTTGACTTTCTCAGAGTTTTACTCAACCAAAAACTTTGACGTTGGTCTCTAAACTTCGATTTTGATGAGGAGATAAATCCTATGCTGGGCTCACTCAAAAATTCCTCTTCTATAAAAATCCCTAATTTTGCATGACATTGATTGAAAATGCCTGGAATGAAATTCTGCTTCGACAGAAAGGTGCTCCCTTCAATGGAGAGTTATACTAGCCTCCTTTTTCTGATGATCTGTGGAGAGAGACCCAAAAAGTAAGAAGCCTTATATTCCTCAGCTGCACAGTCTCTTCTTCTGAGGTTAGCTTTGATACCATGTTAGATTTTTATCATTTAATCAATATGATCTTAGGATCTTATCTGAGAGAATAACATGCACAACAATCAAACACAAGAGACAAGAGATAGAAAGAATTTTCCTTGGGGAAACCATAAAGGAGAAAACCCTGCAACTTCCTTGGAGATAGAATGATCACCACTAGCAAAAGTAAAACCCAAAAACATAAAGATGATCTCCAATAGCTTATCTCTCTCACTTATGCCAGCTCTTCCTCTCTCACCCATGCGCCCCAGTTGAGTGAGTGTATGTGACAAATAGAGAGTCTCACTCTCTATTTATATTAGTTTCCAACTTGACAATTACTTACCAGGGCTGAATTCTCTATGAGAGTCTAATAACCCTTGTTCCCCTCAACTGTGGGGAATTTTCCCCCATGATCAACAAAGAGGGTTAACCTCAATTCAATTGTGGGGACTATTTCCCCGACTTACAATGGATGGTTAACCTCATTGAATTTACATGAATTTATTATATTAATGATTCTCCTGATAGGAACATCGAGGTACAATATATGAAATATACAAGTGAATACATTCCGAAGTTACAAATACATCAACAGTTGGTACTTTCAATTTGTTTTGTATTTATCTGTAAAGGTCTGTTGGACTAAATGGAAATTTTCTGTTATTATATAAAATTAGTTTTGTTTCGTTAAAATGCTCTTTGCTTGTTTAATGTCACTCTTAAAGTGTTCATTATATTTTTTTGTATGTTTGCATGTAATTATTAATCTATTGATCATCAATTAGATAGATTTGTTTCATCAATTACATTCTACTTAGATGACAATGATTTCTTATGTCATTTTGTTGAATCTAATTGAAAGTCTCATATGTTTCATATTATGTTTTAATTTATTATTAACGAACCTAATTTGAGCATAATTATTTTTGAATATAGATTTATTTAGCTTCCTTATTTAATTCATTATGCTCCTCAACATAATAGATTAGAAAATAAATTTGACAGAATTTAGATCACATTTTTTTTTTAAATAATTGCATCTACAGTTTTTAAGAAGCTACTAATTTTTTTGCGATTTTGCAACTACTAATAATGTTTGTTGCAGTTGTTCAAGCTTGCGTCATAGGTTATATTACATTGCATATTAACTTAGATTACATGTTTATATATTTAATCAGATTAAGGAATTATCATCAATCCAAACATTAAGTCTCATTTTCAAGGAGTGAATTTTATATTGGTAGCAATGGGGCTTTTATTCTCATGAGAAGTGACTACTTCAAATGAACGAGAAATTTGTTTAAGGATCTTGTTTGGGCTGCTTCTCCTTGTTAGTGAGAAGGTTGTATCTTCCCGTTAACAAATGATACTAGGAGGAGGGTCATGAGGTAAACACATGTTTTTTTTTATTATCTTTTTATTATTTCATTATTCATTAATAATTTATCCTCCATCTCTTATATTTCAGTTTATTATATATTATTCTTATATGTTTTCACCCATAAATCATAGGGCTGGTTAGATGGTAAGCTAGACAATTTGAATTAATTTTATTAATTATGGCTCATTCCCATATCCCTTCCCGGGAATCCAACATGATATTGACCCTGCAAGGGCCATTGCATGAGCTCCTAAGATTGGAAGTTTCTTTCTTACCAAGGTTTAACGATGAAGGGGATGTCACAACATTAGAACATATAAGAAAATATGAATTTGTCTTACGTTTTTTTGATATTACACTTGAAGCTATTATATGCAGGATTTTTCTTTTCACATTTAAAGGAAAGGTATCAAACTAGTATAATGTTCTTCCCATAACAACTCAATGACTTTTTTGTATTAAGCCACATTATTTTTCATAGAACCTAGGTAGATGCCACCAAAGGAAACCAGTTGTCTCGAGGGTGCATAAATAACCGAGGCGGATGAAGCCCAATTACAAGTGTGATAGATGGCACCATCAGCAAAATCTATGAATCACTCGGATGACATCTGAAACAACCAAAAAAATATGTAAGAGACACTAACCAGTTAATGACCTATTGTACATGAACATACAATAATAATATAATAAAAATATCATGCCTAAGCATAATACTTCTTTAGGTAGAGCCCATTTCTGGGCTCCGGTAGCTTGTTACCAACGTAATCATTCAATTCATAATCTCCCTTCTTCAAAAATTTTGACACGAAATAAGGGCCTAACCACATGGAATTAAACTTTCCTTCCTCCAGGGGTTCCTTTTCCTAATCCCAAAGCAAGACAAGTTCTCCCTTGGAGAAAAATCTAGGTTTTATGACTTTATCGTATTGGTTTTTGACCCGGTTTTTATGAGCCTCGTTTGCAGTAAGTGCATATCTTTGTTGTTCATCTAGATTCTCTAAGTGAAGAAAACATTCTTCAATATTGGTAGTGTCGAGAAGCACATGAATATAAATTTTTAAATATTGTATCTCACATTCAGCCGATGTGACTGCTTCCACCCAATTAATGAGCTATAAAGGAAAGAAACCAGTAGCGGTATTAACATTAGTCAGGTATTCCCAAAGTGTAGGGTACATCATGATATGCCAATTTGACCTACTCGCGTTGATTTTTAGGTTAAGAATGATTTTCAAGGTCTTATTAACCGCCTCTACTTGTCCATTCGTCTGATGGTAAAAAGAAGAGGAATGATCTTGACTAAACCCTAGCATGGTGGTCAAATCATTCATCATGTTGTTCTGAAAATATCTGCCATGGTCGGTGACAATCTTCTTTGGCATGACAAACCTAGCAATGATTTGGTTAAAAATGAAATAAGCTGTCTTTTCACCATCGGCCTTAAAGGTAGGCATTTCCTCTTCTCACTTCATAAAGTAGTTTACGGCGACAATGATGTACTTGTTCCCCCCAACTAAAACTGGGTTGCACGTCATGTAATCAATCCCCCATTTTGTGAAGGGACCCAATGCAATGACGGGAAATAAAGGAGTAGGATGTGACCGCATCTTTCTAGCCTAGAGATGACAAGGATGACAACGCTTTACAACTTCCACACAATATTTAAAGGTAGTGGGAAAAAAATAACTGACACGTAGAAATTTTTGGGCCGTTTCTAACCAAGATAAATGACCCTCCACACACTCTTATATGGGAATCATTTAGAACAAGATCTACCTCCTTGTGGGCGAGGCACCGATGCAATATAGAATCCACCCCTCATCAATAGAAGGTATTGTCGATGATAAGATAGTTTTTTGCATTAACCCGCAACTTATGCCGATATTCTCGCGAGAAGGACGCATGAAACTTAAGAGTTTGGAGATATACTAGGATATCTCCATACTAAGGATCATAGGTTGAGATTAAAAATATATACTCATCTAGGAAGGAGTCTTCTTCCACCACTTTAGTGTCTTCTGTAGGGGATTTCGAGATCAATTCTGTGAATACTATGGATTTTCTAGACTTGGTAGACCAAAAATCCAAGTGAAACTCTTGGAGGATGACTATCCATTTATTAAATTTTCCCCTGATTATACGTCGGGATAAAACATACTGGAACAGATTCACATCCTCAACCACTGTGGTTGTCCTTAACAAGATATAGTGTCGTAGCCTCTGAATGACATAGACAGTCATCAATTCCAACTTCTCGACGTGCAAGTATCGAAGTTCAGGACCTGTTAATGCTTGACTAAGTTCCTGAACTTAGATACTTGCATGTCGAGAAGTTGTCAAGTAGACAACATCTCTTGGAGCTCATCGTCTTCCTCAACTAGTACTACTCCTATGGTCGACTCAGATGCAGCCATATACAATATAAAATATTTAGTGTAATCTGGTAGACGCAAGAGAGGAGCTGATAATAAATCCTTCGTCAATGCCTTGAAAGTGATTTGTGTCATTTCATCCCACAAAAATGGGGTGTCTTGCTTCAACAAGCGGATGAAAACATTTGTGATCTTGGTGTAGTTGACTATAAACCGTTGAAGGAAATTGGATTTCCCCTACAAACTTTATAGTTTCCTGATAGAATGAGGAGGAGGAATATTTACAATGGTCTCAACTTTTAACGGATCCACATGTATACCTCTATAATGAACCACAGTAACCTCTCCAACTCGACACAGAAAACACACTTTTTGGGATTCAAGCGTATGCTATAGTATCTACATCGTTCAAAAAGCATGCAAAGATGATATGAATAGTCCTTCTTCTTGTGAGAATGGGAAGGAATATAATCCAAGTAAGGTTCAACAACATGCTTTATATAGTGGAAGGAAAAATTCATTTCCTGATGGGAGGTAGATCCAACATTTTTCAAACCAAATGGAATTTTCTTATACAAAAAGGTTCCCCAAGGAAAAATGAAGGTCGTTTTGTGCTGGTCTTTCGATTTTATTTGAATTTGGTTATATCCCAAAAAATTATCCATGAACAAAAATACCTCACTACCTGCACATCTGATCGATGAATGGCATGGGGTAGTTATCATTGGGACACACCTTTTTTAAGTCACTAAAGTGAGTGCAAACGTGTATATTCCCTTGTTTTTTTATCAACTGGAACAAGATTGGATACCCATTATGTCAGAGCAATCAGATAAATGAACCCATCTTTTAGTAGTTTTTTCCACTTTAGCCTTGACAGCTACCACTTTCCACGGATTTACTGGTCTAATATTCTGTCGAATAGGTTTCTCATCAAGGCAGGTACATATATCATGTTCAACTATAGATCAATCAATTCTTGGCATCTCCTCATATGTCCTGGAAAAGACGTCACAAAATTCCTTAAATAAGGAGGTGTAAATGACACCCTCTTTTGGAGAATAGTTTGCGCCAATATGAACATGTTCTACAACGTTAGGTTTTGCAGAAAAGTTGATTGGAATGGTAGTAGAGATATTTTCCATATTCCCCTCGGAAAATACTCCTTCCCTCTAAATTCTCAATATTGCTTAATTTTGGAAGAAAGAAGGACTTGTGGTGAAGGTATTCACAAATCTTTTCACGTCCAATCATAGCTTCCAGAATGGCTTCATATGTCGGAAAAACAATATCTAAGAAATCATAGGAAGATGTAAAATTCTCCGCCTAGGTGGGTAGATAGGCTTCATCTGACTCCTCTAATACTGGAGGAGGAGTCTCGATAGAATAAACAAGGGCATTAAATATACCTTGGTAAGATACTTCCACTACTGATAAGGGCACTTGAGGCTCTACTCATGAAGGGAGGACCCACAGGTCAGTTCTATCTACAACGATTGTGATAGAATTCCCTACACTTGTTGAACCTAAGTAGTTAATAGGATTTGGTATATCGAGTGTGCCCATCGGTGATGTATATATTCCATCTCCCAAGATTTCACTAGATAATTTTGACTGATCTATAAATTGTATCATGGACTCATTAGTTTCCAAATGACATTTTCGAGTAAAACTAAGATGGTAAACTGTAACCATCTTCCCTTCATGCAGAAACACTGTGACTCAGAAAATGGATGAGAGAATAACACACATGGAATAAGTCCAAATTCTCCCCAAAATCAAATTATAGTCCAAGGGAGCATCGATCACTTCATCCTCAACTAAAACTGCTTTCCTTGCCAACTTTATTTTGAAATCTTGTAGGATACCTTTTGGATGGAAAGAACTTCCATCGAAAGTAGTAAGTAAAGTAGTAAGAAAAGTGTTCAATGGGACCAAATCTAGGGATCCCAAAGATTTCCAAGAAGACATTGACATGACACACATGGAAGCATCTTGAGTCCAACCTTTTGTCCAATGGTTTTTCCTTCATGGACAACATCGATTGACAAAGCCACATGGTATAGTATGCGTATTTTAACATTAGAAAGATTAAATTTTTTCAGTAGGCTTGTTGAGTCTATACTACCTATGGATTCCTAGACTGCATCCCTTTGAGAAGGAAAACTCTGCAACACCTCCAATGCTGACATCACACATAGTGTTTGTTGAGCCTCGAAATTGTCTTTTATAATGGATTTATTTACATCAATTTCCTAGCCTGTTTACCGAAATCTAATACATTTATCTTTACTTTGTCTATATTTTACTATGTTTTCTTCAATTATAACTTATAAATGTAAAAGAAGCTCAATTCATCATTTTTGATGTATTATTGCATTTAGTGCGCATTTTGGCACTCCATTCAGCCCTTTCTTCCGCATTAGGTTTTGATGACATGTTCCTTATTGGTTTCTTGGGTTTGACTTGTCTCTGTCTTCTGGTCCTCACTGATTCCATACTACTTGCATATATATAACTAGAATCATGATTTTATGTTAAGACTTTGTCTCATTAATTGGTAATGTCTTAAAAGTAATTAAAGAGGGAATACATTTAAAATATTATTATTTCTTAAACTATGGAAAATGGAAAATGCTAAATATAAAACAATTCATTATTCAAGTGAATTAAATAGTTCCACTTAAATGAAACATTAATATATTTTCAAATCCATATAAAATATGCATTATAAACTTTAATATAAACTTACATTATAAACTTGCTTAATAAAATATGCATTATTTTAAAATCCATATAAAATAGAACTTTAAGAAATGAAACCTTAATATATAAAATGGAACTTTAAAGAAATGAACCTTTAATCCATATAAAATGGAAGGCTTGTTGACCAAGCTGCATAAAACCAAACCAATGACATTCATTAGTATTAATTCCAAACAAAAAAAATCTTTAAAAGTGTAAAGGTATTTTTTTAATATTAAACAAAGATGTAATGGCATAAAAAATGTTCACTTCATATATTGTTAAATAATAAGCCACTTTATTTCACCTCCTTTTTTTTTGAATAAAACAATGTTGGATTTTCATATAATGTAATGCCCTTATCTTTTTTTCATAATTCCATAATATAAAACTAATGCATATCTTTCTTTCTTTCTTCTTCTTTCTTTTTTTTTTTTTTCAGGATTTGTGTTATAAACATGCAGTGAAATAATTCACGCACAGATAGGAAATAAAACTCTTGCACAGTCATGAAATGGATAATGGTGTAGCAAATAAAATCAAGTCATAGTTAAACTTGACACCTAGTAATTAAATTATGAGCATATGCAGCTCTCCATTCAGCTCTCCGTCCAAATCGCTCATCAAACTACGCGCTACTGAGAACTAATTCCGAGCATTTAAAACATGAAACAGCCTGCAAACAAACTGTTATCGATGCATTTGGGTGTTCTAGACAATTCTCCAGTCTGTAATCTCCTTCACTCGCCACCACATTAGCCATCCACATGCTGCACTGTTTACTACTCACGCATTCAAGGATGGAATGTTCCCAGAATCATTCGTGGCCTCTTCTATTTAATTCCAAACTACAAACATCTAGCTCACTGAAATATTGAAACAACCTACATTCTAGAAACTCATTCTTTTCTCGCTGGAGTTGCTTACCGTCACATCATCATCCCATGCATTCGCGTTGAAGGAGGGAGATGCCTATGCATGAAGTTTGATCAATTAAATTCCTTTTATGATTTGCTAAATTTAGAGAGCAGTCGACCACTAAAGGGTCGACTTACTCATCTCCTGTATATGCTATATATACCAAACTCTTCTTGAGATCTGAGTTAACTATCAGTTGGGTAGCTAGTCGCCGGTGTAAAAACTCTATAAAATTCTGCTCATATTTAATAAAACTCTATGTCTAACTGTGTATGCATTTTAAAGTCTTCTGTGAAGTAATTCATTGATGTAGACTAGCCTCTGATTGCTGAGAAGGGCCCCTCAACAACCAGAGGTTCCATTTCTACATATTCAGCTTTTATCTTTCATTTTAGCAAGATAATTAATTTCGTTTTTATGTCTACATATTTAGTTTTCCTATGGATAATGTTTTATTGTTGATAAACTGTAATTTTCTTGAGTTTTTGTGCAATTTTCCACACGACAGGCCATTCGTCCCTCTGTTTAGATTGTCTTTTCAGCCTTCTCTTCGTTCCTCTGTGCGAATTGTTTTTCAGCCTTTTGTTAGTCCCTGTGTGTAGACTATTTTTCAGCCTTCTATTCACACTTGCATGCAGTCTGTCTTCCAGCCTTTAATTATAATTTAGATAGAATTTTATAGAATTTTCATTCATTTCGAGAATTTCTAATATTATCTTTTGTGTAGAAATAATTAGCTAGGGTATAGGTTAATTTTCCATCATTTTATTATGTTTTGTAGATTAGTAAGGATTCGAATCCATCTTCATCATTTCATTTTCAGTTTTATATCAATGCATAAGATTTATTGTTTTAGTTTTAATGAAATTCAGAATATAAATGAGTGTAAATGTTCTCTTCTTTTATATGTTAATTTTGTATCCTATTAATAAAGTAATTGGAATTGGTTTATAATTATTTTTTTAATATAGGTTAAAGTGTTTCTTTATAATTGAATTTATTTTATGCAAGTGAGAATTTATATAACTATATTATCTTTTGTATTTAATATGTATTTTGTATTTTGAATTTTTCATGTTTTTATTTATATTTTGTTATTGAATTGCTTAATGTGTTGTTGAATGAATGGTAGGTGAATTTTTAATAGAGGGTTATTTTATGAAAATTTTGTTTCAAGTTATTTTAATTAATTTAGTTTATTTTCACTATTTCGTTTAGTTTCATTTTAGTTTAGTTTATGAAATTCTTTTAGTTTAGTTTAGTTTTATTTTTTTAGTGTGGATCATATTTATTTGCATCAGTCTAATTTATTTTTTCTTGGGCTTAGTTTAGTTCCCTTTATTTTTATGTTTATCTTTAATTTAGTTTTATGCTTGTATAAATTAATAAATTTTGCATGATATATTTTGAGCATTAGGGAATAGGGATTGGTTTAGATTGTTCATATTAGATGCATTACTTTCATTTTGAAAGTTCTCATAGCTTAGTTTACTTTCTAAATTCATAGATTAGTTGTTGATTAAATTAGCTTGCTTACATTAGTATATGATTCATTGCAAAGTATTTGTTTACACTTGGTCCTTAGATTAGTATTTTAATTTGTTTTATATGATTGCACAAGTTCAATAACTAAAGTAGGATAGTTGGTTAGTTCGCTCTTTTGAGAATATAGAGTAGTTTCACTCATAGAATAGATGGATTGATTGTTCTTTTCACTTATAGCATAATTTCTTGTTTTATAGTAATTAATTTCATATTTTCTTTCGTAATTAATTTCAGTATTTTCTTTCATAGTTAATCGTATGGTTAATTTTCATCCCTGCATAAGCATATAGTTCATGCATTCATGGAATTGTTTAGTTGATTTGTTTCCTATTATGAATAGTTAAATTTACTTTCATTACATTAGATTGCTTTTGGAGCAAGTGACTGCTTTCCAAGATTAATTGTTGCAATTTCATTTCATTGAATAGATTAGCGTAGAATTAGACTAGTTTGAATCTTAGTTGTTAATCAGTTTCCTGCATTTATAGAATAGATCAATATAACATTAGATTAGATTTGAATTTACAGTTACTTTTCAAGTTGTTAGTTAATTTTTTTTTTTTAGATTAAATTCTTGCATTTAACTCATGATAGTCATGCATGTAGATTAAAATCATATAGTTGTAAGTTAATGCATATCCATATTTAGTTAGCTTAGGTTAGTTCAAGTCTTCAATTTTGTACATACTGTGTTTGCATCTCAGAAGCTCCCTGCATGGGTTGACAAATTAAGTGTTGAATTAGATCGTGCATATTTTGCCCAACATTTTGGCGTTGTTGCTGGGGAGGTGCTAAAGGGATTGGATTCTAGGTAGATAAGGGTAGATAGGTTGTATTTACATTACACAGCAAGCAGGAGGTGAAACGATAAGACGCAAAGATGACTTCACTACAGAATTTCCATAGTGTGACAGCCTGACGCATCCACTTTAGTGGGTTTCCCCAAAGCCTTGTCATTCCTTTTTCGCACAAGTGTGTTTACTTCACACAAAGTTATATTTACTTCTCTTAAGTGTACTTTTTATGTAGGTGTTTTAGTGTGTTGTCTTTAATTTGTTTTATTAGTAGATAGTTTCTTAATAAACACATAATTTTTTTTGGGTACTATAATAACCCCAGAGACTAATCCATGTGTGAAGGAGGACCTACCAACAAAGAACATGGACTCAAAGGTGCTTATTAGTATGAGAGAACTCTCTCAAATATTAGCAGCAGCTCGAAATGATTCTCACCAGGTAAAACCCATCTTGACAGCAGTTGAGAGCTTATCAACCTCTCCCGAAATAACAGATGAACCCAAATCCCAAGAACTAGAAAAATATGTTCTCTGTGAGACTGCAAAATAATCTGATACATTGGGGATTTCATTTGAAGGAGTGCAACCAAAATTAAAGAGTTATTTACAGGCATGCTAACATATCCATCATATTCTCAAACAACTGCACAACTAGAAGAAGAGGATCTGTATGACATAGCGAAGGAAGGTGAGTACCAAGACTACATCGAAAGATGGTTTTAGGAGGTAACTCGATCGCAATACCATTCCTTCATTCAACACCTATTGATGCAAAAAAAAGTAAGTTGGTTGAACTTCCACATTTAGGTAATCACTGCAACAATATTTTCATAAGTGGATAAAGGTACAATTCTCATTTTGTTTCGCACTTGGTTTCATTGGAAATGTTGAAATATTGTAACTTTGAAGAATATTCTATATGTATCTTTTTGTGGTCCCTGATGGTCCTACTAGGAGAACCACTTGTATTACTTTGTACCCTGATGCTTCTAGTTGGAAGAACTAATAAGACTCATGAGGTAGTCCCCTCTAATTGTAAAGGTGGGTCATTAGCACCCCAGTGTGATTACTTGAGCCTACATGTTTAAATCGAGCCTACATGATTAACTTGAGCCTACATGTCGGATTTAATTATTAAAGTGAACGGATGAATATAAATAGAGGGTGGCACTCCTCATTTGGAACACACACTCTCACTTGTGTAGTGCATTAGAGGAGGAGAGAGAAGTAGCTAGAGAAGGAGGAGGATCAGTCTTTGATCTCCCTTTTAGTTTTACCTTTTATCTTTTTGGGGCATCTATATTGAGGAAGCTTTTGTTGTGGTTTTTCACTTTAAGGTTTTCCCAAGATAAATCTTTTTGTTCTTTTTGTATGGTTGTGCTTGTCTATCTTTCAATGATATTTTGGCTTATGGTTATACTGTTATGATGCTAAATGTTTTAAGATATCATATAACCATTAAAAATTCAACATGGTATCAGAGCCACCCTGAAAGAAGACATTGTGTAGCTATAGAAGCTAGGGATTCTTACTTTTTGGGTCTCTCTCCACAATTGATCAGAAAAATAAGGATAGGATGACTCTCCATTGAAGGGCACATCTTAATGTCGAAGTGGAATTCGATTCCGAGCATTTTCAGTTTTCGGTGTGGGAAATTAGGGCTTTCTACAGAAGAAGAATTTTTGAGTGAGCCCGGCATAGGATTTATCTCCACATCAAAATTGAATTTTAAAGACCTGGATCAAGATTTTTGGTTGGGTGAAACTCCGAGAAAGTCGAACCCTAGTTTGACCCCGAGCTAGAAAAACCCTAAATACTAAAACTGATAAGTTTTGGTACATTCACTATATCTTGGGATTGACGAAGGACCAGGAGTTTCAAATTGTATAGGTCGTAGATACAATTTTGATGTACACTTTATCAAAAATACAGCTTCATATTCTCTATATGTTGGGATATATGGTCCCTCCAAGTGAGGGTTCCATCCTCTTCCAGGATTCATCCCTAAACAGGACACCTGGGGAGAATTGATATATCTTGGGATACAAAGGCCCAAATGAAATTTTGAAAGATGTTCCATAAAGGGCATAAAATTTAATTTTTTTGGTCCAAGTTTCAGACTTAAAAGATGAAAAAGTGACACGCGGAAGTCCGTACAACTTCATTGTTCTGAACAGTCCTGTAATAGGTCACCTTGGGAAAATGATCATAAGTCCCAATTGGTGAAACCAATTATGATGAAACTTATGGTTCTGGAATAGGGACATGGGAGGCTACCTCAATGAAAATTTTTAGACATATAAGAGCCGTAATTTCAGATATACCATAGAAACAGTATCAGGCATTTCTGCAGGAGAAATTGGAAAACTAGTGCTTCTTGTTCCAGGAGCTTCCCTCCACTGTTTTCAGAAAAGGAGTACATTGGATAGATGAAATTGAAAAGATATATTTTTCTATCCAATCATATTTGAAATATTTCAAGTTTTGAAAATTACGGTTTCTCTGAAAACCCTATATCAGCAGCTCCGGAACTAGGACGGAGACCTCAAATCGATAAGATCTAATCTTCTGCTATTTCCATTTGAGGTTCTCATCCGCTTGATGATAAGCTTGGTGAAGTTGAAAAATTCCAAGCATGGAATTATTTGATCTCTCTGAAGAAAATGAATTGGACACCTACATGAGTAGAGAGGTTCCAGTTCTAGAGGGAGATGAGGGTCAAAGCCTTACACCAGAAGAAATTGGTTAAGGCCAAGAAGATCATTGTTGATTGAGTCATAGATCAACTTGTACCACAAGTGTCTTACCTAAAGACACCGAAAGAGATGTTTGATTCCTTGACCAAGATATTTGAAGGAAAGAACATACATCGGAATATGACATTAAGAAACAAATTGAAGAGGTAAAAGAAGAAGTGAAGAATGCAGAAGTGGTGATAGCCACCTTGAATGGCCTTCCAGGATCATAGGATTCATTCATGCGAGGAATGTGTTCCAGAAGGAAGTGATTACTTTCAGCTGATTCTGGGAAGAAGAAGAAGCTCAACTCATAAGAAGAGAAGAAGAAGATGGGAGCAATTGAATATCAAGCTCTCACCATTCAAAGAAGATCCCTCAAGCGATGAGGAATATGAAGAACTCAATTCTTGAAGAACCTATTATCCATTTTATCATTTGGATAAGAAACGATGGTTTCATAAATGAAGAAGATGATGAAGCAGAATGATCAAGAAGGAGGCTACCCACGAAATAAATAAAAGATAAGTATTCAATTTTCATTTCATGATATTGTTTTATTATGCATTTGATTATATTCAGTTGATGTGTTATGCATGATAGATTGTTTGCATTAATGACAGTATACTACTAATATGCACGTGATGGGTAAGTAGCTCATGGTACTATACAACTCTCCATTGCTACTTATCTAGAATGAAACCTCTTTGATGACATATTGGATTAGTGCACTATCTCAATGATGTCATGGTAGAGATGGAATGCATATAGAAAGTTTCCTTGAGATATGAATGAATGTTGTATTGGCTAAACAGTTGCATAATGCATAAAAATTTGCCGTTATGCATATGTTTTATGAAATAGTTCTAACCATGAAACTGGTGCATTTGAATTGTAGGAAAGGTCCTGTACAACCTCCTACAAGAAAATAAGGATGAGACTTGTTTTGAAGAACAAGTGATGACAATTCAATATTCACTCCAATAAACATGAATCTGAAGTTCCCAGTGTCAGAGACACCATGAAGAAAGAAAGAGCTTCAGAGAGTGGCAGATCCACCTCGAAAGATGAAGAGCACCATGGGTACGAGAGATAACTCAAGATGAAGAAAAGAATGGTGAGAATTCCAAAACAAAGTAAGAGGCCTTAGACACACTATAGTTGTGTAACATAGTTGGGTGACATCATTGATGCTAACCTTTCCAGCTATGAAAGAAACTATGATCAAAGAGTAACAGTTGATGATGGGGAATGATGTATATGATATGGCTTTGAGAGATAAAGTGAAGTATGTAGTATCTTCCATATGGATCTACAAGAACAAGTGTACAAAGCAAGGTTCATGATTTTCCTTAGAAAGAATAGACTATGACATAACATACTCTATTGACCAATATATAACCACCTGTACAGAATGAAGAGGGAAGATGATACTCCACTTTAGGGGGAGTGACTATAGAAGATATCTGAGTTCGACATGGTACGACATGATGGACAACTTCCTGATGGATCGAGACTTTACCAAGAGTAAAGTGGGTTCCAACCTTTAAGGTTGAATGCAGAAGACTAGGATATGTTGATGACCTGACAAGAAGAAATCATGGAAGATGTTATGATGAAAGAATACTAGAATGATGTTTGGGATATAGTACTCAAACTAGAAAGGAAGAAAGTGGTATCTTCCAAATGGATTTGCAAGATAAAATATGTTACTGATATAAGTAAGGAAAGACTTGTGGCTATAGGTTTCTATAAGAAAGAGGGAATTAATTATGAAGAGACACTTACTCTAGGAAGCAAGGTACACTTCCTTCAGAACTGTCATGGTAGTTGCTTCCATGATGAAGTAAAGACAATCCTTCCTTAATGGTATGATTGAGGAAGAGTTTTACATCGAATAGTCACAAGGATTTGAATTTGAAGACAGATGGACTCACGTATGCAAGTTGAAGAAGGCCTTGTATGGTCTTAAACAAGCTTCTCGAGCTTGGTATGAGAGGATAGATAGTTTCCTGTCGAGCATGGGATTTACCAAGAGTAAAGATGATCATAACCTTTAACTCAAGGTTGTAGAAGATGAACCTGTCATCCTATTACTATATGTGGATGACTTATTCTTGATAGGGAATGAGAAATAGATTATGGAAAGCAAGAAGAAACTAGAAGAATAATTTGAGATGAAAGACCTTGGGTTAATGCATTATTTCCTAGGTCTAGATGTATGGAAAAGTTCAGAAGGAATCCTTCTCAACCAGGGAAAGTATGTAGTAGAGATATTGAAAAGATTCAATATGTTGGAATGCAAAGCCTTGGCCACACCCATGGATTCCAACCTTAAGTTATTAACTGATGACTCATGAGAGTTAGTGGATGTGACTCATTACAGATGGATCATTGGGTCATTGATGTACTGAACAAATACCAGACCAGACATTTGTTTTGCTGTGAACACCTTAAGTCAATATCTAGTTCAACCTATATGGGTTCACTTAGTAGCTACAAAACATGTGATGAGATATTTGAAAGGGACTATAGACTTTGGTCTATATTATGATAATAGCCATGAGTATATATTGTATGGTTATACAGATGCAAAAAGGAGCCATAAAGCTCCAGTATGTGAGTACTGATGAACAAGTTACTGATGTGTTGACAAAGCCTCTGTCCCAAGTAAAGTCCGAACACTTTCGAGAAAAGCTTGGTGTGGTTTGGAAAGACCTTCCGCAAAAGGGGGAGTAGTGATATTGTAGTGGGATTGTATCATCCTTGGGAACTTTCCCTAAAGTTATCTGGGGACCTCGGTCCTCGAGAATGAAGAGGGATTGTATCATCCTAGGACATATGTCCATAAGTGATCTGGTGACTTCGGTACTGGAGAACATGCGTTGATCCCGTAATTTTGAAAGGAAGGATCGTTGGTATCTCTGTAAAGACTTTATCCCGTAATTTCGAAAGGAAGGATTGTCTGAGTTCCACAGATGTGTTGATCCCATAATTCTGAAAGGAAGGATTGTCTGAGTTCCACAGATGTGTTGATCCCATAATTCCAAAAGGAAGGATCATTGGTAGCTTCGTATTGATCCCATAATTCTGAAAGGAAGGATCGTTTGAGTTCCACAGATGTGTTGATCCCATAATTCTGAAAGGAAGGATCATTGGTAACTCCGTAAAGACATAAATCCTGTAATTCTAAAAGGAAGGATCGTCTGAGTACCATATATGTGTTGATCTCGTAATTCCAAAAGGAAGGATCGTTGGTAACTCCGTAAATACCTAAATCATGTAATTATGAAAGGAAGGATCATCTGAGTACCACAAATGTGTTGATCCCGTAATTCCAAAAGGAAGGATCATGTTGATGTTTTGATGATAATGATGTTTTGATGATGATGATGTTTTGATGATGATGTTTCTGATCGAAAGATCAGAGTATGATGATGATGATGTTTCTGATCGAAAGGACAAAGTGCTGAAGATGTTGCTGATTGAAAGGTCAAAGTGCTGAAGATGTTGTTGCTGATCGAAAGGTCAAAGTGCTGAAGATTTTGCTGATTGAAAGGTCAAAGTGATGAATATGTTTCTGATCAAAAGGTCAAAGTACTAAAGATGTTGTTGCTGATCAAAAGGTCAAAGTGTTGAAGATGTTGATGCTGATCAAAGAGTTGCTGTCGTTGAAGATTGAAGACAAAGACTATATGATGTTGAAAAGCTTCCAATGATTTATAGATGTGTTACCCTGATGATGTTGATGATGTCCTCTATCTCTCTCCTACCATTGTTGTTGTTGATGTTGTTGTAGAATACCCTTCTCATTAAGGGGGAGTGTTGAAATATTGTAACTTTGAAGAATATTCTATATGTATCCTTTTGTGGTCCCCGATGGTCCTACCGGGAGAACCACTTGTATTACTTTGTACCCTGGTGCTTCTAATCGGAATAACTAATAAGAGTCATGAGGTAGTCCCCTCTAATTGTAAAGGCGGGTCATTAGCACCCCAGTGTGGTTACTTGATCCTACATGTGTAACTCGAGCCTACATTTCGGATTTAATTATTAAAGTGAATGGATGAATATAAATAGAGGGTGGCACTCCTCATTTGGAACACACTCTCTCACTTGTGTAGCACATTAGTGGAGGAGAGAGAAGCAGTTAGAGAAGGAGGAGGATCAACCTTTGATCTCCCTTTTGGTTTTACCTTCTATATTTTTTGGGCATCTATATTGAGGAAGCTTTTGCTGGGTTTTTTCCCTTTAGGGTTTTCCCAGGATAAATCTTTGTGTTCTTTTTGTATGGTTGTGCTTGTCTATATTTTAGTGATATTTTGGATTATGGTTATACTGTTATGATGCTAAATGTTTTAATATCTGATATAACCATTAAAAATTCAACAGGAAAAGCTCATATACTTGAATAGATACATTTTTTTTCTTCTTAGGGTAGGGAAATATATATATAAATAAAATGTTGCACTCTTAGTTTAGGGAATAATGAAACTTCATTTTTGTATTCTTTTTCAAATAGAATAACTAAGAAAAAGGTCATGCTAATAACTAAACCAAAACAATATTATATCATTATTTATTTTCGTACATGCATATTTCTTATTATACCAATTACTTAAGACCAACTTTAAACATCATGGGGATTTGTCATAAATTAAGGTCTATCTAAAACCTAGAGGTCACTCGTACATCCTAGCTTCATTATCAGGGCATGTTATTGAAGCATCTTTATTACAGGGTAGCATAAGGGTGAATGAAATTCCTAGTTTGTGGGGAACACTACTATAATTCTATATGAAAAAGACAAATTTTGGGGCTAGAGACACCTTTCATTCATTATCTTATGGCTTCATCTGCTTTACACTAAATCCATCAATCATGTGTATCTTTGATTCACTAGATTCCTCTTGCAGCCTTTATTTTTCCATGATAATAAAAAAGAGAAGAGTCGCTATCCTCTAATCCATATACCATCCCACCCTATAACATGGATTTTAGAGATTCTCCCCCACCACTCCTTCATAGGAAAATATTGTTGAATATCTATAAGGACTGGAAACATTGGGACAAGAGCCTCTGATAAAAAAAAGGGTTTAAGAGTTTAACTCACCGGGGTACTAAACAGGATCGCTAGAATCGGGTACCAGCCTATGGTATGACTAGGTAAGCCCGATGGGGTACTGAACAGGCCCGAATGAAAGAGGGGAATCTGCCTGCGGAGGATAGCTTGTTAAAAAGAGAAAGAGAAAAAAAATCTAAAACAGAGAGAAAATATATGAAAATTACTTTTTCATAATAAAGGTTGTTGTGGGTCTACCAGAGGAAGGTATGCATGGTTGATCTAAAATGAACTCCATCAATCTGCCATTTGAGAATGTTTGTAAGTTGCAATTAAGACCTGGTTGTCTAATTCATACTATAACTAATATGTCATTATCCTAGAAGTGGGACCCATAAACTTAGGAGTCTAATGAACTTGAAATGCGCACTTTGTCCATAATTACTTGAATAACGATAAACCTTTGAGAAGTAGTAGGGATGACTAGTTTCCTATAGGCTTTACTGACTATCTATATCTTGATGTTTTCCATTTTTACCCTAGTCTTAATTCATTCATGGCATGAAGACATGCCATACCTTTGGTATGGGGGAGGGAGTCTTGATTTATATGGTCTTCATAAGCATGAATTATTACTTGTAGCAGAATTGTATTTATTAAGAAATCTTAAATAATACGAAGTTATTTTGGTCATTTCATACCATAACTTTTTTTTCTAAGTTCTAGTTTTCATGTAGTAATAAAGATGGCTTCATTTTGCTGAACGGTTGCCTATAAACTATTTATGATCAAGGAGAGTTTTTGAATAAATAAAACACGACTTTTGATTCATTCATGATAGGAGGACGTGCCATATATTTGGTCTAGGGTTATGTTGAGCCTTGAAATTGTCTTTTATAATGGCTTTATTTACATCAATTTCCTGGCCTGTTTACCGAAATCTAATACATTTATCTTTAATTTGTCTATATTTTACTATGTTTTCATCAATTATAACTTATAAATGTAAAAGAAGCTCAATTCATCATTTTTGATGTATTATTGCATTTAGTGCGCATTTTGGCACTCCATTCAACCATTTCTTTTGCATTAGGTTTTGATGGCATGTTCCTTATTGGTTTCTTGGGTTTGACTTGTCTCTGTCTTCTGGTCCTCACTGATTCCATACTACTTGCATATATATAACTAGAATCATGGTTCGATGTTAAGACTTTGTCTCATTAATTGGTAATGTCTTAAAAGTAATCGAAGAGGGAATACAATTAAAATATTACGATTTCTTAAACTATGGAAAATAAAAAATGTTAAATATAAAACCATTCGTTATTCAAGTGAATTAAATAGTTCCACTTGAAATGAAACTTTAATAAATTTTCAAATCCATATAAAATATGCATTATAAACTTACATTATAAACTTGCTTAATAAAATATGCATTATTTTCAAATCCATATAAAATAGAACTTTAAGAAATGAAACCTTAATATATATAATGGAACTTTAAAGAAATGAAACTTTAATCCATATAAAATGGAAGTCCTATTGACCAAGATGCATAAAGCCAAACCAACGACATTAATTAGTATTAATTCCAAACAAAAAAAATCTTAAAAAGTGTAAATGTATTTTTTTAACATTAAACAAATATGTACTGGCATAAAATATGGTCACTTCGTATATTGTTAAATAATAAGCCACTTTATTTCACCTCCTTTTGTTTTGAAATAAAACAATGTTGGCTTTCCATATAATGTAATGGCCTCATCTTTTTTTCATAATGCCATGATATAAAACTAATGCATATCTCTTTTTTTTTTGTAGGCTTTGTGTTATAAACATGCCGTGAAATAATTCATGCCCAGACAGGGAATAAAACTCTTGCACTGTCACAAAATGGATAACGGTGTAGCAAATAAAATCCTTTCATAGTTAAACTTGGCACCCAATAATTAAATTATGAGCATATTTAGCTCGTCGTTCAGCTCTTCGTCCAAATTGCCCATCAAACTGTGCGCTGCTGAGAACTAATTCTGAGCATTTAAAACATGAAACATCCTACAAACAAACTATTATCCATGTGTCTGGGTGTTCTAGACAATTCGCCAGCCTATAATCTCCTTCACTCGCCACCACATCAGCCATCCACGTGTTGAACTATTTACTGCTCACGCATTCAAGGATGGAACATTCCCATAATCGTTTGTGGCCTCTTCTAATTAATTCCAAACTGCAAACAACCAACTCACTGAAATATTGAAATAGCCTGCATTGTAGATGTTGTCTCGCTGTCATTTCTTACCATCACATCATCAGCCAACGCATTCGCGTTGAAGGAAGGATATGCCTATGTGTGGAGTTTGATCAATTAAATGCTTTTTATGATTTGCTAAATTTAGAGAGAAGTCAACCACTAAAGGGTCGACTTAATCATCTTCAGTATACGCTATATATACCGGCCTCTTCTTGAGAGCTGAGTTAACTAGGAGCTGGGTAGCTAGTCACCAGCATAAAAACTCTGTAAAATTCTGCTAAGATTTAATAAAACTCTATGTTCAGCTGTGTATCCATGTTTCAGTATTCTGTGAAGTAATTCATTGATGTAGACTAGCCTCTGATTGCTGAGAAGGGACCCTCAACAACTGGAGGTTCCATTTGTACATATTCAGCTTTTATCTTTCTTTTTTGCAAGATAAGTAATTTCATTTTTATGTCTATATATTTAGTTTTCCTGTAGATAATGTTTTACTGTTGATAAACTATAATTTTCTTGAGTTTTTATGCAATTTTCCACACAATCGGCCATTTGTCCCTTTGTTTAGATTGTCTTTTTCAGCCTTCTGTTCGTTCCTCTATGTCGACTGTTTTTCAGCCTTCTGTTCGTCCCTTTGTGCAGACTATTTTTTATCCATCTATTCGCACCTTCATCCAGTCTATCTTCCAGCCTTTAATTTGAATTTAGATAGAATTTTATAGAATTTTCATTCATTTCTAGAATTTCTAATATTATGTTTTGTGTAGAAATAATTAGCTAGTGTATAGGTTAATTTTCCATCATTTTATTATGTTTTGTAGATTAGTAGGGATTCGAATCCATCTTCAGCATTTCATGTTTAGTTTTATATTAATGCATAAGATTTATTGTTTCAGTTTTAATGAAATTTAGAATATAAATGAGTATAAATGTTCTCTTCTTTTATATGTTAATTTTGTATCATGTTAATTAAGTAATTTGAATTGGTTTATAATTTTTTTTTTTAATATAGGTTAAATTGTTTCTTTATAATTGAATTTATTTTATGCAAGTGAGAATTTATATAACTATGTTATCTTTTGTATTTAATATGTAATTTGTATTTTGAATTTTTCATGTTTTTATTTATATTTTGTTATTGAATTGCTTAATGTGTTGTTGAAGGAATGGTAGCCTGAATTTTTAATAGAGGGTTATTTTATGATAAATTTGTTTTAGGTTATTTTAATTAATTTAGTTTATTTTCACTATTTCATTTAGTTTCATTTTAGTTTAGTTTATGATATTCTTTTAGTTTAGTTTAGTTTTATTTTTTAGTGTGGATCCTATTTATTTGCATTAGTCTAAGTTATTTTATCTTGGGCTTAGTTTAGTTCCCTTTCTTTTTATCTTTAACTTTAATTTCGTTTTATGCTTGTATAAATTAATAAATTTTGCATAGGGGTGGCAGGAGCGGGGGGGATCCTTTTGGAGCCCGGAGGACAAATAGAACATACCTTTGCTTGGGGATTAGTGACCCGAACAACCAATGAAGCAGAGTGGTTAGCTCTCCTCCAAGGTTTGCAGCTCCTACAGGAGAAACAATACCAAAAGGTCCTGATATTTGGAGACTCTAAGCACGTCATTTCTAAATTGATCAATGGTTATCCCAAGGGAGCAGTCAAATGTCATCGTTTGTACAACAAAGTCAAGCTTCTTATGCAAAGCACCTACAAACCATTTCATGTTCTTCGATCCAACAATTCGGCAGCAGATAGCTTGGCCAATCTGGGGGCCTCTCTTCAACAAGGCCACTTCAAGCAGAATGGGAACCCCCCCTTACTCAAACATGTTCCATAATGAAGAGAAAAGATAGCATTCGTTTTCATCTCTTGCAATCAATTGGGAAACTCTATAGAAATGATCAAAGAGAAAGGAATAGTGTATTGCTCAAGCTATGTTTGGGGTCGTGCCTTTTACCCCCCCTTGGGTTTTTTCCCCTCTTCCTAGCCTCGCCCGTCCACCCCTTTTCCCTCCCCCTTCCGGCCATCCCATCGCCCATAAGTTCTACCTCCTTCTCTCTTTTCGATGCTCCTCGTTTCATCTTTGCTGGCCTCCATTTTCATTTAAGGCTCAGTCCTTCCTTTCTCCGCTCCTTCGCCGCGTGGTCTTCCTGCTGTCATCTCCATCCCTCGGCGGTAGCTGAAATAAATATCATTCAATTCGGGGATATCTCCAATCTTCCCTCTCACATTTGTGAACCTGTTTTGTTTATCATCATGGCCTCCACTGGCAGTAAGTCATATTTTCTTTCCCATATCTCCCTTAGCTCTAGTCTGTTAGATGCCTTGCAACATTTGGTGTTATCTGTCTCAGGCATAGAAGAGGGGAGCCTACTAGGCATCCTGTGGCAGGTGCTCCCTCTTACCCGCTCAGTGGTGAAAGAGAGACTGGCCATAGCTGCCTTCTACCCTTGTTCATGCAATTTTATCATCCCTTCTCAGTCAGCCACTTCTGGCAAAGGATTTCTTTCAGGAAATTGTGGAAGCAGTTTGGTCATCGGTTGCAGGTGCACTGGGTGGAAGGCAGGAGATGTTGGCACTCTGACTTGTGGGAAAAGTGAAGAATTACCGCTACAGAAGAAAATTTTGGTGCTCAGAACCTGCTGCAATAATCTGGTTCAGGCTCAGCTCGCTGGTAAGTTGATTCAAGCTGTTAAGCTACAGTTAGCTTGACTCACATTGCTGACAGAAGTAGATAATATGGCTCAGGCAGGGGATAATGGTGGGATGGCGGATATTAAGAAGAACTTGAGACATATGTATGAACTTCTCTCTACTAGTGTTATGGATAATCGTGAGATGGCCAAGGACATAAAGAAAATGGAAGACACAGTCAGCTACACCTCGTATCAAATTAGCAACCACGACGCTCGTATAGATGACAATGAGAGTAGTCTCCGTGAAATGATGGGGAAGGTGGATAAGATACAGGAGGATATTCAACGTCTCCTATCTCTGAACCAGGTTAGTAGAGTCAATGGAGTCTACGATGAAGCTGCGCTGCCTATGGAAGAAGAATCTGTCGCTCAGCCTGGAGGCATCCCTTAGTCTTTTATGTTCAGTTTTGATTGAATGTTTTTTTGCAAATTTTTTGTGTAAACAGTTTGTTAGGGTTTATACAACCCAAGGCTTTAGATGTTTAGAACAGTCTTATAGGGAAGTGTTTTGGGATCCTCAGTGGGCTGGCCCCAGGTGCAGCGTTTCTGTTTTGCTCAGATACTCAGGTTTTTTATGCTTGTAATGAATGGATGTGCACAGCCACCTTTTATATATTCCCCCTTTTTAGTTTCTGTAAAAAAAAAAATTTAATAAATTTTGCATGATAGATTTTGAGCATTAGGGAATACATATTGGTTTAGATTGTTCATATTATATGCATTAGTTTTTTTTTGAAAGTTCTCATAGCTGATTTTACTTTCTAAATTCATAGATTAGTTGTTGATTAAATTAGATTTGTTAAATTAGTTTGCTTACATTAGCTTATGATTCATTGCAAAGTATTTGTTTACACTTGGTCCTTAAATTAGTATTTTAATTTGATTTATACGATTTCACAAGTTCAATAACTAGAGTAGGATAGTTGGTTAGTTTGCTCTTTTGAGAATATAGAGTAGTTTCGCTCATAGAATAGATGGATTGATTGTTCTTTTTACTTATAGCATAATTTCCTGTTTTATAGTAATTAATTTCATATTTGCTTTCGTAATTAATTTCAGTATTTTCTTTCATAGTTAATCGTATGGTTAATTCTCATCCCTGCATAAGCAAATAGTTCATGCATTCATGGAATAGTTTAGTTGATTTGTTGCCTGTTCTGAATAGTTAAATTTACATTGGATTGCCTTCGGACCAAGTGACCATTTTCCTAGATTAATTGTCGCAATTTCATTTCATAGAATAGATTAGCGTAGAATTAGACTAGTTTGAATCTTAGATGTTAATCAGTTTCCTGCATTTATAGAATAGATCAATATATCATTAGATTAGATTTGAATTTACAGTTACTTTTCAAGTTCTTAGTTAATTTTCTGTTTTTAGATTAAATTCTTGCATTTAACTCATGATAGTCATGTATGTATATTAAAATCATATAGTTGCATGTTAACACATCTCCATATTTAGTTAGCTTAGGTTAGTTCAAGTCTTCAATTCTGCACATACTGTGTTTGTATCTCATAAGCTCCCTCCCCGGGTTGACAAATTATGTGTTGAATTAGATAGTGCATATTTTTCCCAACAGTGTTTGAGATAACTCTTCTACCACCGAGTAGTTAGAATCATCCATAGCATTAGGGTTATGGCAAGTTTTCTTGAAGACACCTTTTGTTATCCAGGGCATTGGTTGAACCAATTTCTCGATAGTCAGAGGGGCTGAAGTTTCAAAACTAGACTTTTATCATGAGCCTTTGATTCGTAGTTTTTGTTTCTTGTTTGTAGGAAAGTACTGGATGCTACCAAGTTAATATAACTATAATCAGTAGGAGAACTAGATGTTCCCCCAACATCTTTCGAAGTAGAAGCTGCATTTTGTCCATGGGGAGAGGGATCCTTCAGGATAGCTAGTTGTTGAGCTTTGATCATCTTCTATGCTTGTTCCATTAAGGGGCACTGATAATTTAGGTGGTATCCTTGGAAAAAATTGCAAGGAAACATAACATTTTTCATCTCTTTCTTTCCCCCATCAATGTTGTTTGTGGGTTTTGATTTATTTTTCTTACCCTAACCCTTCTTCCCCTTCTTCTTTTTCCCATCGAGTTTCTGATTTCCCTTTTGGGAAGACTATGAAGAATTTACATTAGCACTTTGCAGTGAGGGAGTGGCAGCCTTGGTTGCCTCTATTGCATATTTTTTCACTGACAACTCATGGAGTTTCTTGGAAAGTGATTCTACAGTGAGCGAACTAACTGAACCAACCACACCATCAGCATGGGGTCTAGGCTTGGGTTTCTCCAAGTCATTCATAGACCTCAGCACCTCAGGGATGATTTCATAAATAATCCTATACTGAGCGTAGATTAGATATAGCTGCTGGGACCTGAGAATTTCCTCTTCCTCTATGGTAACTCCCAAAGTAGACACGTCCTTAGAAATGTAAGAAAATAAATATTTTAAGAACCACTCTAATAAGAACTCAGGAGTGATGACAGAATTAATAAGTCTCTTTATCCTTCACCACTCCTGAATGTCATTACATATGTGCGTAGCCTTGTTTTGTAAAAAACATCGAGAACAAGTTTGTATCGATGTCATATTGGACGAGAAGTTGAAAGTGATTTAAAAACATAGTTTCTAAGTCAAGGAAGCCATCATACGCAACCGAAGACAATTCGATGTACCATTTAGTTGCTACATTAGTGAGAGTTCTTTGAAATAGCCTCAATTGAATGAAGTTATTGTTTAGTGATTTGAAAGAGCACCAAAGATGAAATGTCATGATGTGAGCACTTGGATCCTCACTAGTTTTCCATTCAAAATTTGGGATATGTGAGGGTAGTTTGATGGGTACAGGTGGCCACATTGTGGTGCATGATGTCATTCATTAACTTAGACAAATATGGAAAATTTAACATTTCCAAGAAAGGAAGTTTTGGCCTAGCCGAGGTTTGATATATATTGAGGAGTTTGGGGTGTGGAAGTTCCTACCCCAGGGATCCCAAAATAAAAGGTGGGGTTACCCCCAACTATAGGCTGTGATTTCGTATCACTATTCTGAAACAAGTTCCACCATAATGCTAGAGGATTACTCACTTGTGGTGTGTGATAAGCAGTTTGGCCTGCTCCATCCGAAACTAGATTTTGAAAAGTGGGAGCATAAATTCCTTCGTTAAATGGTGAAAAGGGAGAGCTCCCAAAAGGGGTGGTTGAAACCTGATTGGAGGTATGAAAAATATAACCTATGAAGGTGTTTGGGTTTCCAAATGACATAACCACAAAAGTAGGCGATGGGCCTACATAAGGTTTGTATGGATGAATATGTTCTCCATTCCATGAAAAATCCATTAACAAATGAAGTGGACCCACTTGGACCACTTTGAGCACTCTGCATGAAAGGAGACGAGGTAAAAGGTACACTAGGAATCCCAGAGACCACCCCACTGGACTAACCTACAAAATTAGAGATTGCTGAGAGATTGACCACCTGAGCACTTGGAGAAAGAGGTGCAATAGCTTCACTAGGTCTTGGAGCACTCACCGGGGGAAGTGAGACTCCACCAGCCAACATGGATGAGGTAGGGGTAGAGATGTATTCTCATGTACCTGGCATATTTAGACTCAAAGAAACACCAGAACATGTGAACTTAAAGGAAGGACTTGTACTGCTACATGATCATTCATATCAGTTAGAGGTGTATTATAATATATTATAAACTCATCATCATGCAAGTCTTCTATCTCTATTTGTGGGGTTTATCCTTGAGAAAGTGTAAGTCTGGTTCACCTGGAACTTTGCTAAAATTGGTTGGTTTGAAAGAACTATCTGTATCAAGTCTCTGCCTTTGAGGTGGTGGTGGAGGCCCCTCTTCAAAAGATGGAGGAAGGTTTTTCAACCTTCTAGACCTACGAAGAGTGTGGTCCTCCAAAGCTAAAGAGATGAATCACACACCTAAAGGCCAACTAAAACACAGACAAACCAAAAAGCACACATAATTTTTTTTGTAAGTATCACAGACACACGAGGTAAAAGATACACCTTCCATAGGAAATTCTGGGATGTTAGGGTCCAAATCCAACCCGTGAAGAATAAAGAATGGTTACTTGGTGTCTTGTGAAGAGTTCTCTCAATGCAAGCACTGGAATCACCCAACCTCCCTCCCAAATTATCGACTGAGGTTACCTTCTAAGTTCACCATAGGAGCACTAGAAATAGGCTTCTAATGCCACCTGTGTAAGAACCTAATTTCTGGAGACTAAGGCTACCAAATCTACAATTAGAGTCCAGTGGAACAGTTGCTGGAATGATTGATGTGCATGGGAAGGGTAGCTAAGCCTGAAATTATAACAATACCAACACTTCACGGGGCCCAAGAAGTGGTATCGATAGAACCCCCTGTACGCACAATAAACCTGGTATACAATAAAAAAAAGAAGTGGATGTTGGAATATATTAAACCCACTCACAACTTAGAATAAAATAATTAATCATTATTTGATTAATTATTCACCCACTAGCTTAATTAGGTGTCACCTTAAATTCAATGCATGCCATCTATATCCTAGGAATGAGTTATTTCTGATTCTGGGTTCATCTAGAATTAGTATGCAGGACCTTATAGCAGATTCTGCTTTTTTTTGCTTTTTTCTACTTTTTCTGCTTTTCTATGGATAAGATAGAAGCTAGTCAACTAGGAAACTGGGAGCTTTTGTTTCCAACCCATCCTCCATTAGTTTTTCTCCATTTTCTAGGATTAGCATGTTATTTCCATCTCCTTGACAACTCACTCATGATTTTGCCAACTCGTGAGGTCCTTGATAGATTTAGCAAGTGCTTTATCCACCTATGGGGGTTTGCTATATTTGGGTAAGTCAGCCTTTTTGAGCTTTATGAGTTGTTTCCATACAATTCGAATTTCCCATGAGGGATGTACTATTTATGTACTCTATTATTCATATTATTCAATGGAAGGATACACACCAATATTCATCTCTTCATTCATGTGATTCAGTCTCTTTTCTTCTCTCTTATTTTCCTGTGTATGCTTGTGAGAATTCTTAGTAGCAAGATCTATTTCCTGTGCTTCTTTTTAGCATCATTGCACATAGCATTGATATATTATTTCTACAGTGGAGGGTTATCTCCTCAACTAAGTTCTCATGTGGCCTCGTGCTTGACTCTTATGTTATAGGAGCTATCTAGATTATCCCTTATAGAAGTGAAATTACCTAAAGATATGTGAGTACGTCTAAAATCAAAGTTCTCTTGGATAGTTAAAATCTCCTAGTCCAAGAACCTAGCCTAAGCTAGTTGATGACCAAACCTATAAAAATAAATATTACTAATAAATCTTATGTTAAGTATTATTTTAATGGCTTTATTACTTAAAGTGGGACTGAATGGTGTTTGGAATCAATGTGTGAAAGAAAATGATGTATAAAACTTCAAAATAAATGAAACTAACAATTCTCTTTTCTTTTTATTTTTAAATGAAACTAATGAAACATTTTTAAATGATTTGAGAAAACACAAGAATTAAAATATTTTTGATTTTTATGAAAATAAAGGAAAAACAGCTAATTCAAAGCTATGCAAATGTAACTGCCTTTTGTCTTTCTTTTCAAAAAAATAAAAAATTGTATGCAATTGAATGCACCTTAAGAAAGCTAAACAATCTGATCATATATAAATGCAAATGATACTAGTCAGATCTCTAGAGTAACAATATTCATCAAATCAAGCAAATATGACTCAAACCCTAACTTAGACAAAAATATTAACTTGGTAAGACCAATATATCAAAAATTGGTGAGAATGACTAACCTATACAACAACAACAACAATCCAAGGTATATCAGTGTCCTCAAAAATTGAAAAAAAAAATATAGGCTAGTAAAAACTACCTAGACGAAACATTATTCACTTGTGGAACTATATCGTACACTTCATGTACCACTGTTTACTCGTAAGTTGTTTTTATTTTTTGTTATTTACCTTCAGTCACTATTATTCATGTATTTTACTTACGATGTCGTACTACTATTTACTACTTGGTCTTATGTTTATACATTTGTCGCGTATGTGTTGTTACTGAATTTTAAATGCTTTGTCCTTTCTGCATAGTCCTACTGGCTATTTATAGCGTCCTAACTTAACTTTTTTTGTTGAAACAAAGTGGGTGCAGTGGAGGGGCTTGTTCTCCCATGACGGTTTGAGAGGTAAAGGTGTTTACTTGTTCGCAGGTTTACTTAGTTCTGTGAAATAAGGCACCTATTTTGGTTCACATGCAGTTCATACTTTGTGATGGGGTCTTGTTTAAAGAGTACTAGATGTCTTGATCCTAAAGAATCCTACTGCTGGTTGACTTTGGTTCTTTGTTGACTCAGAATTATAAGCAGGTATAATACCATTTTTGTCAATTTAACTATCATCGCTAAATTTCTTGTACACTACTTATGCTTCATTATGGTTTTGTATCTCATCGTATATATCTCAGTATATTTTAAGTTCTATGTTTATTTTATTAAAAAATATTAACATCTCCTATATTTTATATTTGCAGGTTATTGTCTTGGCTTAAAGACAAACCTTTGATTTTTATGAGGGTTAAATGTTTAACATGGCATATTCCATATTCCATGTTCACTAAGCATTAAGCTTAGGACAACCTTATTATGTTTAAGACTTTAATCCTATGGTTTACATGTTATCTTTAATATACTTTATGGCTTGACTTATGGGTAATGCACACCAAGCCTAGACTATGCACTAAACCTTAACATTCCAATGTATTAAACCTTGTAATATTTCCTTGTGATACGATTTGGGGTGGCGACATATATTATAATGTTGAAACATATGGTAAAGGGTTTTAACCCTTGCATGGAAATGGAGACCAATACTAGTTCGATGTTACCAAACTATGGCATAGTTGGTTTTGGGTTTGGTGGTGGTAATCAGCTGGTGCCATTAATGCACCTTGGTTTTCATGGCATCCCTCCCTTAGGCTGGGCTCATGATGGTTTGGTCATTTCATTTTCCATTTTGTGTTTGTCTTGGCTCTACACAAAGGATAATGGAGACAACCTCCAGTCCAGGAAGGTAAGCTTCACTTGGGATTTTCTTTCCTGCTATTTCGTGTTGGTCTGAAACTTCTATTGTTTCCATACTTCTGAATGCAGGGTTTCATTGTTTGGTTGCAGGTGTCGAGGGATGACGAGGAAGAGTAGCATGGCTCGAGCTTTGTCAGGGTTTTGACTATGAGAGAAAATGCAAGGTAAGCCTTTCCAACAAGCTTATGCTTGTTGTCTCTCAGCATGTCTGCATCCTGTTTCGTCGTTTGATGTTGGGGTTCTCTGTGGGGTTTGAATTCGCCTTCGGTCTTTGCAATGCACAAACTTGGGTTTTTAATTTACTAGTGTAGTGGTTTTTGTCGTGGATCAAACTTGCATTTATCATGGCTCTGTGTATTAATTTTGGGTTTTGTAAATTATAAAAGGACTGGGGCTTTTGAGCCATGGGCTGCACCATTGCTTGCAATGCTTCCATAGCCCATTGGCATGCCTGTGTGGAAAAAGACTGCGATGATGGAATTACTGTGTATAATACTTACTCTATGTTGTGAATGGAATTCATACTATGTCAATGGTTTAATATAATGGTTTATCAACTAGCCTTCACCTTCATTTGGGGTCTGTGTATTGAGTAATTATATTTAGTTGACAACATGGGTTTAAAGGTCATGCCGTACATGGCTTGAGACTTTCCCTTAGTGGTTGCAATATCTCTAATGTATCTCGTTAATGTTTGTATTTTGTTGATTAGAGTTGGGGTGAAATCGTTAATAGAGTTAGTTTGATAATTATAACCACACTGTGTATTTTCATTTCCTATGTCGTGGCTTGGGTGAATGCTATGCATGGTTTCAAATGGTTTTTATACTATTTGAGATATTTCATGGATTTAGTATATATTATGGATTATATATATTCCAAGAATGAAATCCCATGATGGCCTTCATCGCATTGGTTGGAATTTTAAATGGACTGTATAGTATTTGTCTTGGCCAAGGCAAAGCTTACAACATTGTGAAGAACCCAGGGTCTTACAACCTCCTTGTAGTGTACTAGTTTAATATTGTAATAGTGTTGATTTTCTGAATGTAGACTGCATACTTTGTTGTATAGTATGGCCTTGGTAAATAAAATCCACATGATTTGAATCCTGTTCGTGGCTATATGTAATACGTTGTATTTTAATTTAAAGAAGAGAGTTGGGCTTGTATGCCCACATGATTCGATTCTTGTCCCTATTTGTAATACTTGGGTTCATAATATGATTTCAATATGGTTTAATACATGATACGGTTCTTGTGTATGATGTATTGTTTAATTTGTTGTATGGAATTTTTGAAGAGTTATGCAATTTTGTTTAATGTTTATGAACTTTATGGGATGGAACTTTTGAATTATTTGTACATGTATTTATATAATGTTATCTATTTTAATTACTAGGAAAATAGATTTAGATGTGAACAGAGATGTGAATCTTTGGACCAAAAGGATGGTCACGACATTCTTATTCATTTAATTATAATGTCATTATTTAATGGAATGATTTTGCTATTTAGTTTGTACTTAATGAGACAGACCTTGGAAGGTCTTAATGGTTTATTTATCTTGGATTTACATGTAGGGATAACTTTCAAATTTGTTTATGTATGATGACTTCATCTGTTTATATATATATATATATATATATATATATATATATATATATATAATAGTTCAGTTTATAAATAGTACCTTAGGTTATCTAGTTTGTATACTTATTTACTTAAATCTTGTTTTTAAGATTAATCTATTTTAGTCTAAACATGTCTCTACTGACAAATGGAATATGCCAGTAGAGTAAGCAAGAAAATCAATACAACTATATGGTAATCTGAAACAAAACCTAGTTTTCATTAAACCTAGTTTAACTAATGAAGATAAATATAGAAACTAACTTAATTGTACAAACCCAGGTGAATACAGCATGAGGTATCACTTGCAGCCTAGGGTTACAATTTAAGGAATGTAAACCCTAGAAGATATAGACAAAACAATCATTTCTAGGGTTAGAAATATAATATGAACCTTTACATAAAGCATACAACATTTATGCTAGAAATGAACTTGACATACTAAGAATTCATACCTATAATTTTCTGAAGCTCCTTTAATGGCTGAACCTGTACACTTTAAATAACTAGCATTAACCAATTAATATAGATTTGACCTCTAATTTTAATGACCAAATCACTTTGGAACTACCACGTTCCATTGAACCATGACCCGAAACCGTTGCTGGTTTTAATCCGGATCCCCCTGAGCTAGAATCCAACATGCAAGTAGCTTAGAGCTCCTAAGGTAGGGTTTCCTATCTGGTGTATCTGATCTAGATAAGTTCTCCTTTTTTCTTCCACGAAAATGTTCTTTGAGAATTTACTTGAGAGAAAACAGGAAGAAAATGACTCCTCTAATGATAGATCAGAACCCCAAGCCTTTCCTTGGCTTGAGTCTTTATAGACAGAATTTTCAGTCAAAGGGATAGTTAAATCAAGAAACCTTGGTTTCTTGATTTAACCCTTTTCAATTACTTTGGGTAATTTATTAATATTTTAACTCAGGAAATTTCTTCTAGTTCCTAGTTAGATTTTTAGGTTTTGGACTATTTATTATCTTTTAATAAAAATAATAATTGATGGAGCTTCTTCTTCTTCTTCTTTCATTTATTTATATTATTAGTACATTTAATTCTTTATACATACCTTGTATAAAGTACATACTAATATAACATTTTGTTAACAATGTCTTTGGGCATCATATACCATGATCCCTAGACTTAATGACACTTCTTCATTAAGGTCAAGTAGGTAGATGGTTTAGGTCTACTAGGCTAGGAAACTCTAAACATCCTTGCATGTTGGATTTCCCTCGTATAACGTGGTAGCTCTTCAGTACATTGATGAGAATACAGAAATCTGAAATTTCATTTAATCACTTATAAATAAGTATGACGAGATCAATATTTTTCTCGAGCAGTTTTCACTCAGAAGTTATTAAATTATTTTCACTAACCCCTAGCGCTCACCAGAGCCCATATTCAACGCTTTAACAAGGAGTTACAATTGAGTGCAATTCCAAAGCTGCTTACTCAACACTAATGCTAGGATGTACTTGTATGATACACCTAGGGATACAATGGCCAAGGATCGAATGCTCTGGAGCTTATGTTGAACATCAACATGGAAGGCTCCAGGGCTTATGCCCAACACTTCCAATTATCTTTTCATGTGTTCCAAAGCTTCTCACTCAACACAAAGGTAAGTGCTCATGTGCTCCAGAGCATCCCTCTCAACACAAATAATCATGGGGGCGTCACCTAGGGACCAATATGATATCACGTCCGTTCATATTGGGGTGGTTAAAAATTAAAAAATTAAAAGTCAATATATTGGTGGTATATTAGGGGTAATAAGGGTTTTTTTTTAAGTATATAAATATTTAATATGTTTAGGGTTATTTTATTCCAAATTTCTGCCCGCACCCTTCACCAACAGTGCTCCACCATAAGCTTGTGTGCACCCTGTGTATGCTACCTGAGTTTCTCTGGTGCATAGCATTTTCTCTCACACTGTCTTTGCTGCTGCTGTAGTCACGGGTTCCACCCTAGCCACCTCCATAATTTCTTTTGTTCTTTTCCTCTGCAATTTCTGTGTTCTGAGTGGTCTTTATATGAGATTATAAGGCTGGTATTTGTTGATCATAATTTGCAGTAGTGTGGCTGTGGAGAAGTAGGTGAGTTTAGAGTACTTGGTTTACATAACAATGATGCTCAGACCTATTCAAATATGAATGATTCCACCGATTGGCCATAGGTATATACATGTACATGTCAGAATGATTGCTTATTTGGTTTTTGCTTGTAGTTTTGTTCATGATTTTGTCTGCGTGGGGATTCCTCACACTGTCTTTGCTGCCGCTCAACGGTCACGGGTTCCACCCCAACCACCTCCATCATTTATTTCCACTATGGCAGTCACCTAGTTGTATAGTGGAGAGATGGTGGTACCTCAAAAGTAAATTAAGGTGCAGTTGTATAGATTTTTTGCATCCATGGTTGTTGGCTTTTCTTCTTCAGGAATGTTTGTGGGTTGAATTCATTTTGAATAAGCACTAAATACTAATGATTGAATTTGGTACAATAGGGAATGTTGTATCTATGGGGTTTGTGCAACAAAAATGTGCTCTAGTCTATAGGAGATCTCCAAGGCCTAACAATGGAGTGCTCATGCCATGTTAGATTGTTATTTGATTTTTTCGCTTTCACATATAGAATTAGGTTTCCCTTTTTTTTTTCTTTTTGTTCTTTTTTTCCTTTTATTTTTTGGGGTTGGTGATTGGGGTTTATGATTTGGGAAAAATTACACGCTATACCACTTCGTTTCCCACCCTAATTCTCTGTTGTTCATCTGTGAACTAATGCCCTGTTAGCTTTTCAATTCGTGGTTTTCTCTCCTTCACAGATGGAATTGAGTTTTCCCTTTTTTTTCGTTTTTTACTTTTATGTTCTTGGGGTTGGGGGTATTGGCTTATGATTTGTGGGAGAATTACATGCTGTAAACCCTATGTCCCCATCCCCCTCCCAAAAAGATCATATGTTCGTAGAATATGTTTTCCACAAATTTTCTTCGGGGATAATGGATTTGTATAAATCATATATTTTCATGCCTGTTTTATTCACCTCTAATCTTGTTGCTGAAATGTGGATCTGTTATATATTATAGATGATGAAAGGAACACCGAGGAAGCCCAGAAGACAAGCAGTTTTCCCCTGATAAAATTCCATGGAAAAAATTCTACATCCTTACAGCCCCTCTCAAAGGTATTTTTCTTAGAAAATGATTGTTTCTGTTTACCTTTCCGTGTATTTGTTATGTAGTCCTCTATTTGGCAATTGCTTCATTCTCTTTTTTGTTTTATTATTTTCATCGGCCATTTGTTGTCTCCTTGCTTTTGTATCCTAACTATACCAATTCTGGTTATTTATGTTTTTGTTGGGTACTTTTTTCAATATTCGTGGATATTTTCTTTCATTTCAATGTATTTTTCTCCTTTTTGATCTTATCACAGTCTTTAGGGGTTGCAATATAATCATGCCTTAAATGTCTAGGGAATCTGGTTAAGTCAAGTTGCCATCTCATAGAAACCTCTGGTTTAAATCCTTTATGAATTATTTCAGTGGATGAATTGCGTCTTACAAAAGGCCCTGATTTTGTTGCCCTTTGTTTCAGTTTACATTCCGTTTCAAGATACAATCTCAATCCACAAATGTTCAGCAGCTAGTGCAAATACCACACATAAATCCTTTCTAGAGCATGCATGGTTGGAGGACTGGACTAATAGTCAAAAGAAATCCAAGGTTTTATTTTTCTGTTTACAGGAGACAGCCATGGGGTTGGTGCTAAAGGCTGCTGGAGGCAAAGGATGGACCACGGGATCTGGAATGGAAGTTCCTGCTGTATCTGAATATCCTAATGAAAACACTCAAATGGCTGAGAAGTCTGTTTATCCCTGGTCTCTGTTTACCAAATCCCCTCATCGACGAATGAGAGTTGCATTCACTTGTGGGGTTTGTGGGCAACGTACAACGCATGCAATCAATCCACATGCCTACACTGATGGAACTGTTTTTGTGCAGGTTCAGACTTTTCCAATTCTTGACAATATGTTTTGTAATGGTTTCTCTCTTGTACATATAGATGACATCTGATTATTTCTATTTTTAACTAGCACATTTAGAAATGGATTTCATTTGAAGAAATTTCTCTCAATCGAAAGGGAGATGCTTGATTAATTTCTAAAAAAGCTGTTGAGCATAAAATGATTTCCCATAGTTGTTCACGTGATAAGATGTAAGAAAAAAATATTATCTATAGAAGGGAATACCTCGTTTTCTTGCCATATAGAACTTGCCATGAATATTGAAATTTCTCGTATTTAGTTATAAGATTTGCAATAAATTCTATTGAGTATGTATTTATTGTTCGTATGAAGATTAATTCTTGTTAGTACATCTGATTTTTGGAAATCGGTCAAAATTTAACCCATTGGTGAAAATAGCCTTTTAAGATTTCCGTGACTTTTCTTTTGTGTGCAGTGTGCAAGATGTGATGTTTTCCATAAACTGGTGGATAATCTCAACCTTTTCCACGAATTGAAGGGCAGCATATACCCAATATTTGGGAATACAAGTTCAAAGAAGCCATCAACTTTCAAGTTTCTTAATATGGATGACTTTCCCTTATTTTAAGAGAGATCAAATCCATTGGGAGATTAAGCTTATAACTCTCCACTAGAGAAGCTCTGCACATAAACTGAAAGGTAGAAAGATCAATCACATTTCAATAATCGGTCACATCCAATTGTTTTGAGGTCACAAATATCTTACTGATCACAATCTACTTTTACATTGTTCTTCTCGTAGGCAGTGTATTATGATTCTTATTATGTTTGCTGTGAAGTATATTGGCAATCAATCTAGAAACCATTATCAAATATTATTGTAAATAGTCAAATATGGACCAAACATGATGTCTAAATATGCTTATTTTGCAATTTAGCTCTTGCTGGTGTATATTCTCTGGTTTATATTTATTCTGCCTCTATATTGTGATTATGTGACATAGTCCATAAAACATCTTTACTTTCTCGTGATTGTGAAGTAATCATTCCAGGATATTCCCTTGAATCATTTTGTGGGTTAGTAGTATTCATGTAGTAATTACTCTAATAGGGTTATCATAACCGAGGCTTTCAAGTCTATCAAAAGTACCGATGTAATCATTATCAGTTGTTTCCTCCATTTCATCTTTTCTCTCTCTGAGCTTATTTTCCCTACTGCATTTATCTTCAACTTAAGATAATTCAGGGAATAATAATAATCAGGCAGTGTAAACTGAAGTAATGATGTGGTTTAGAAGTTTTTTTATGCATTAGAATGTTTTTAGAATTTTGTTGGAGACTTGTTGGATCTTCAAGAATAATTTGATAATTTCCATGATGACGATCCTTTATTTCTGACTGCAAAAGCTAGCTATAGATTGATAAGCAATTCCCCTCAATTTGAACTTATTGTGTTTAACTACTCATCAAAATTTCACTTAAAAGAATTTTTCTTGCTTGTATTATGCCTTGAATTTCTGATTCCTCAAAGTTTTTAAAGGTGTCCTTGTAGTAGTCTACATTTTTATGTTTTCTATTGGGATTTGAGTCTTGACATATTTCAATGTATTTAAATATGCAAGAAGAACACATTGACCTTGGTAATCCTAGGAGTGTAAAAAAAATGCAAAAATTAACCCTTGGGGGGCATCATTTACTTGAGAAGTCGACACTTTAAATTCTTGGATTGGATGGTTCAGTAAATGGGCATGTGAAGGTTAAATCAGGGATCTTTCTTTTCGAATTTGCACTTGAATTTCCTCATTGAAGGGAATAATGTCTTAACTAGTCTGTATGGTGTCCTGCCCAGGTCCGCAGTTTTTGTAACTTTTTTATAATGTTTACATCAGTCTTGATTGAAGTGTTTTGCATTCAGTAAATAAAAAATAACTTACAGAATGTGCAAGCTAAGATATCACTCCTATTGAATCAGCTAACACATGGTAATGTTTAGAAGAATTGCACATTTAATGTTGAGTAATGATTCATACTCAATCTAATCTGTACGAAGACCTCATGAGCAGGCAGTAGAAATACAGTCAACTGATCACAATCGAACTCTTCTACTAAATTTACATTGTTTTGGAACATCTTGAAGATAGAAAGCTTATGCCCCAAAGCCATGATAATTGAAGTTTGCTTACACTATTATTGAGCTATTTTTTAAGTGCTCATGCCTTTGGGATGGAAACATGGTAAGAACAGGTCTGAACAGAAACCCACATTTAATAAACATTTGCATGATTGAAATGGACTTGACATTTTTTGGAAAACACATGATTGCATTTCTATACTGGGAAAGTACTTTTTGAAATAGGAAGACCGATTCTCATCTTTGCTCTCTAGGTTCTTCATTTGGCAGAAATGATGATGTGGTGACAGGAGCATAGCAATTATCTATTCCTCACCATATTATTGCAGTCTGCTACAGGAGCTATTGGAGCTACATGCAACTACATTTAAATGAAATTAAATAGTAAAATAGTAGTACTGCAGTACTATGATCAATGGTCTGTTACACAAAACAAGTCATGCCTCATATTAGATAATCAATTTTATTTTAATAAGAAGATTGTTTTTTATGGTATTGATCATTCCTCATGGCCAGAGTGGAAGAAGAGTGTAGTGGGACTTCCATGATATGCTGAAATTCCATCCCAATTGAAGGAGAAGGCTCCAAGACCCAAGCCCTTGTATCTTGGACCGATTTGATTAGCTGTGATATTATGTGGCCATATCCAACAAACCCATGAGAAAAATGTCAGAATTGTGAATATGTATCCAGGGAGTGTGTAGTATAAAAATCAAGCCATTGTAAATATAGAAAAGAATTGCATTCATGATAGTCTTTTCCTAGAATGGTCTTTTTCATGAAGAGCCCTGATTCACATTCAAATAAGTACTCGTACCAGAACAAATGAAGCAGAAATCATATGCAAGAATGTTCTAATACCTATGCCTTGCTCACTAATGTTCTAATACCTATGCCTTGCTCATTAAATTACATGAAAAAATGTAGATCAATCCAAGGTGCATGCATTGCATGGTTTTCTAACCTTTCAAGTTTTGCTGAATCTTAGGTAGCTATGGTAATTCCCTTGGTTATTAACATGTTTTTTACAGTTTGAGTGGTGTATATTCCTGTGTCTCATTGTAAGGAAATTTATTTGCTTAGATAGTGAAACTAATATTATAACTATATAGACATTTGAGCCTCAAACATGATCCCCACGGAGAAATTAACTGAACATGTTCCAAAGGGCCCTTGGCTACAATTAACTTCAAATTTTATCGATGCTTTCAGTTGAAGAACTTCATTATACCATGAAAGAGCAAGTCAGGTGATAAAATGGTAAGGATGTCAATTTTGGAATCCTGAGTTTGGATTTTAAAGTTATCAGCCTATATTTACTTAAAACAGTGGAGAATTCCATGTGAACACAATGCAATACCATATTGGAACTTGAAAAGCTATCAATTTCAATAAGGTTTCCTACTTGATTTGGCCTCTACGTGAGTAGTGTTGTGGTGTATCCCATGGGTGTTTTGACTGTAGAAATGGAAATATAGCTTCAAGAATACTTCATCCTGAACAAAATAGCTTGAAGAATACTTTGAACAGATTGGATTTAGGAAAGGTTATTTTATTCTGAATAGCCTTCTCACTTAAAAAAGTATTAAGTGGGCAAAGGAAACTAGGAAAAATTTTCTTTCTCAAAATAAACTTTGACGTGGTTTATAACATGATTGAATGAGACTTCATTTTTAATATTCTTTAGTGGATAGGATTGGGAAACTTCTTCACTTGAACAGTTTGAACCTTGTTCTGACATGCATCAACCAGAGTGTATGTTAAGGATAGAATTTTCCAAGCAATATTTCTTCAAATATCTCTTTCCCACTCCACACTTTATGTCCCTTAGCTCCAGAATTCTATGTCATTGCAGCAAATTCCTTCGATTATCTTCTATGGGTGGGTAACTGTTTAGTGACCAAGGCAGATCCAAGATATCCTTAGTACCTGTTGGTGGTGGGAAATTGTTTAGTGACCACTTCATAGATGATTCAACTTTCACTTCAAAAATCAACAAAAATTTGGTTGAGGGTACCATTTAGTGCCTAGATATTTTCCAACATGTAGTACCTGGACTTTTTTTTCCAAAGCCACAGAGCAGTGATCACTGAAAAGTGAAAAATAGAGACAAAGGAATTTTTTTTAGTCCCTTCCATAGGAAGATGGTCGTCTTGGATTGGTCGAAGTTAAACCCCAAGGAGCAATTCTAGAAATTAAATGGGTTGGAAGAGCCATGACTGTCGACGCCCCTTAGCAAATTCTCCTCGACCATCACAATCAAACTGCTTCTCATATTTGCGACATATAAGGCATTTGGGATTTATCTAGTATGGTTGGATTCTTTGATATATGACTGTTATTGAAATCCTTGTGCAAGACTTATAATGGAACCATGATTAATTAAGGGACTGGTTCTTAAGTTAGTGGATGTCAAACCATAACCATAGAATAAGGATCTTATCTCTATATACTTAATCATTTGTCCCATTGTTTCAAAGTTCTTTTAAGAATCTCTAGTCTATCAGGAAGAGTTTGCCCTTGGACATTTGATGAAATAGGAGGGCTACTTTTGTAGGAGCATCCCTCAAATGGACTCTAAGACAATTTTGAGCATCCTCTCATAGAATAGCATAAGGAAATGAGACATAGATTTGTCTATGCGATAGAAGAGGAGAGGACAGGAGATATAGATTTGTGTGATAGAAGAAGAGAGGAGATAGAGATTTGTGTGAGAGGAAATAAAAGACAAGGCTAAACCATGCATGAAGATTTAGAATGACAATTTTAATTTAAATAAAAAAAGAAGTATTTAAAATGAGGATGACAATTTTTGTCATCCTCTTGAAGCAAAGCATAAGGAAAGGAGATAGAGATTCATCTATGTGACATAAGAGGAAATCAAATACAAGAAAAACTATATATGAAGATTCAAATGGTAATTTTAATTCAAAGAAAGAAAGGAAGTGTATTTAATGTGATAAATATGGACTTTATTTTGAAAAAAGATGGTTAAAAATTGTGTTTAATAAATTGGAATCTTTTTTCCAAAGAAAAGATGTTTCTTAATATTCATTTGGAATAAAAAATATATATACAAACCACCAATTATTCCTAAGCACATAATTACTTAAAAAAAAATTTTTTAGAACAAACTGCTTTAGACTTACTTGTCTAAGAAGTTAACCCCAAACTTGAAACTTAAACAAACATCAATTCTGTTTTTCTCCATAAGGGTTGGGGCATTATATCTAAAATCAGAGAAGAGTACTTGGATCAGATAATGTTTACACTCTCAGTTTTTGCATCACCTAAGGTGTCTGACACAGTTGTAGAGCTAATTGCCCTTGGTTGAACTTCTCTGAGCAACACTGCACATGATCTTTCTTAAGGCCACTGCTATTTTTCTTTTCTAAGGTCAATATACTAGGTAGAAATATAAAGGGGTATAAAAAATGTAAATGTAAAAATGGATACAGGCAATATATAGTGAAAATAGGGGTTTTTTAAAATTGGGAAGGCATATTGGGAGGGGGTTAAAAAAAACAATTTTTGGAGGTATTTTCCAATATTTTTTGAAAATAGGGGTATTGTTTCATATTCCACGAACGAACATGCTATGGCATAGTTTCACTAAGTGAAGACCCCATGCAAATAATCAATCACTCAAGTCCTCCATAGCTTCCCGCTCAACACAAGTCATCGATCACTCAAGTGTTTGAGAGATTCCCGCTCAGCACACATCATCAATCACTCAAGTGCTCTAGAGCTTCCCGCTCAACACAAATAATCAATCACTCAAGTGCTCTAGAGCTTCCTACTCAACAAAAAAAATCAATCACTCAAGTGCTCCATAGCTTCCTGCTCAGCACAAAAAATCTCATAAATCATGTGCTTCAGGGTCCATGCCCAATCACAAACAAGCATATATATATATATATATATATATATATATATATCATCAATTCTTCACCTACTCCCAATATATAAAACAAATCATCATTGTTCATATGAAGTGAGGCCTTTGACCCAATATAAAAATAAAACATCCAGATAATCATCATAATCAATAGTCACATGCCTATAAGTGTTAGGTCCAAAATTCAGGATATCACATCCCTCTCCGCTTAGAACAATACCATCCCTGGTGTTCTAGGGACTCGGAATGACATCATGAAACAAGGTGAGGTAAGCCTTTCTCATGGTGGCTTAATTCTCCCAAGTAGCCTCATCAGCCTCAAAGTGCTTCCATTGTACTTTCAATTGGACTACGATGCACTTCCGAAGCTGCACCTCTCTCTTGTCCAGTATATGAGTAGGCTCAAGGGAAAACTCCCCTTCAGGTTCCACTTGTAACAGGGACCAATCAACAACATGTTTAGTAGCATAAACATATTTCTTTAACAAAGATGCATGGAACACATTATGGACTCTTACATGTGCGGGTAACGCTAGTTCATATGCCACTAGCCCTTTCTTTGCCAGTATTTCAAAAGGTCTGCAAAATCTAGGTGCTAACTTACCACACCTACCCAAGCTCAATGAGCTTCATTTGGATTTTACTTTCAAGTAAACATGATCACCTATTTGAAAGTTCTTATCTTTTATTTTCCAACTTTTCTGGAGGTCTTGTGCTTCTTTAAGGTTCACCTAGACCTTGCTAACCAATTGTTCCAATTCCATCAACAAATCAGGCCCTAACATGAGCCGATCCAACGAGCTATCCCAAGTAACCGATATTCTACACTTTTGTCCATAGAGTACCTCAAAGGGACTCATCTTGGTGGAATTCTGATAACCATTGTTATACGCAAGCTCTGCGAGGTGCAGGTAATCCTCCCACTTCGTGGGGTTGTTCATGACATACATTCAGAGCATGTCCTCAACAATTTAGTTTACTCTCTTTGTTTGCCCGTCTGTCTGCGGGTGATATGCAATGCTAAATTTCAACTGTGTCTCCAATATGGAGAATAAAGATCTCCCAAAATTTTCTTGTAAAATTAACATCTCGATCCGAGATAATTGTCTTGGGTATCCCATGCAATCTAAATATCTCTATTAAGAATATATCAGCAATGTTCACGGCCTTGTAGGTCGAGTTCATAGGAATGAAGTGTGCTACTTTCGACAACTTGTTGATGACCACAAAAATAGAATCATTTTTCTTCTTACTTTTCAGTAAACCGATGATAAAGTCCATACTAATGGCCTCCCACTTCCATTCTGGAATGGGTAATGGCTGCAGTAATCCCGCAGGATGCTGATGCTCAGCTTTGACTAGTTGGCATTCTTGACATTTCACAATAAACATTGCAATGTTGGCCTTTAAATTAGGCCATAAAAAGTGTATCTTTATAGAGGATATTATATTTTGATATCCCAGATGCCCTGAGTAGGGTGCTCGATGAAATTTCATGAGGATGATGGACCAAAGGTCCCCTCCTCCGGGAACATAGAAACGATCCTTGGACCATAGCAGTCTCGATTCATCTACATTGTATTATTTTTGTTGTTGAAACAACCTGTCCTCCTGGAATTTCTTTAGGATTTCCACATAGAATCGGTCAAATCTGTTGGCTGCTCTAATCCTCTCATGCAAATCTAGATCATCTTAACTCAAGGTCACCTCATAGATCATATTAGTTCATCAGATCAAATCATCGACAACCTTATTCTCTTTTCCCTTAATGTGCTTTAACTCAAAATGGTACTCACTGAGGAAAGCAAACCATTTGGCTTGCCTTGCATTTAGATCCGGTTGTTCAAATAAATACTTCAGACTCATATTGTCTGCCTTTAGAAGGAACTTCCTTCCCATGATGTAGTTCCTCAACATTCTCAAAGCATGGATGATGGAAGCTAACTCAAGATCATGCGTAGGGTAATTTTTCTCATGCTCTTTTAACTTCCGTGATTCATAATAGATCACGTGATCATTCTGCAAGAGGAATCCTCTAAGTCCTTCCTTGATTGCATCCATGCGAACAATGAAATCCCCATTGGGATCCACAATTCATAACATCAGTGCGGTCATCAAAATCTACTTAATCTTTTGAAAACTTTCTTCACACTTAGCGGTCCATAAGAACTTACTTTCTTTCTTCTGCAAAGTGGTCATGGGGCAAGCTATTCTCGAGAAGTTCTCAGTGAACTTCCGATAATATCCAGCTAACCCCAAAAAGGACCTAATGTCAGTGACACTAGTAGGGGTAGACCAATCCTTTACGGATTTAATATTTTTTGGGCCCATAGCTATCCCTGTCTCGGAGATAATGTGACCTAGATACTGTATCTGTGGTTTGTAAAAATCACATTTACTAAAATTAGCATAAAGCTGGTGTTCTCTCAGCACTTGTAGTAGTATGCAAAGATGTTCTTCATGTTCTTTTTTATTCTTTGAATAAACTAGTATGTCATCTATAAATACTAAGATGAACTTATCCAGATACCTACTAAATATGTTGTTCATCGTACACATAAAGTTCGCGGGTGCACTAGTCAACCAGAACGGCATCACTAAAAACTTGTAGTGCCCGTACCTTGTATGAAAGGAGGTTATGTGAATATCCTCATCACGAATCTATACCTTATGGTACCTATATCACAGGTAAATATTTAAAAATATTCTGGCTCCTCCCACCTGATGAACAAGTCATCGATCCTGGGGAGTGGGTAATGGTTCTTGATAGTCATTTTCTTCAACTAATGATAATCGATGCACATTTGCATTGTACCATCTTTATTATTTACAAAAAGTATCAGTGCTCCCTAAGGAGACACAATGTGTAAGAAATACCCTTTCTCTATCAACTCCTGCAACTACAGTTTAAGTTCCACCAACTCAGGTGCACTCATGCGGTAACGGGCTTTGGAGGTGGGAACTGATCCTTGGGTCAGTTCGATGGAAAATTCTAGGTCTCTTTTCGGAGGTAATATGGGGATTTCCTTGGGAAACACATTCTTGAATTCTTTAAGAATAGGTAACTCTTCTATGCATTGTTCCTTATCATACTCTATGTCTCAGATGTTTACTGCAAACAACTTGCAGCCTTTCCTAAGGAATTTATTTGCTTGTAAGGAAGATATTTGTCTTACAGAAACTTTCTTTGGAATCCCCTAAACCTTCACTTGGTTCTCTAGGATATCAGTGCAGAAGATAGACTTGTGCAAACAATCGAGCATGACATGGTGTTGTTCCAGCTAGTCCATGCCGATAAGTACATCGTACGATCCTAAAGGTAGGATGTTTAGGTTTACTTTCGTAGGAAAACCATTTAGGTTTACCTCACATTCTTTAACAATTTTTGAAACCTTCTATTTTGTACTTGTGGCTAACTGAACCATCCAAGGTTTATCACGTTTTCCTTTCCTAGCTTGCATTCATCAACAATTTTAGGTGAAACATAGCTTCGACAAGCATCGACATCAATAAGTATTGAAATAGAAGTGTTCAATATCTTACCTTATATTTCAACCATTGTAGCTTGATGGTCTGCATGTCGGTCATCCAATGCTGCATAGATCAGTGGTATTCTAGCTATGTCCTCAATAGTTGGTTCTTCCGGTTAGTTATGCAAGACCCCACCGGTCTTGTTCTTACAATCTCAGGCATAATGAGGCCCGCTGCATTTCCAACACTTGATCTGTAATGGGGTGGCATTAGCTCCACTTTGTACTGGTTTGTGAACATTAGAATTTGGTACATAAGGCTTCATACTAGGTTTATTAAAGTTCTTATTCACTTAAAACTGTTATTTTTCTTTTTGTATGGCTATGGGTTGGACCCATGTTTGCGGTTATCAAAAAAGTTCTTAGACTTGTCTCGGTTTCGGTTCATGTTCTCCTTCCTTAGCTGTCCATGCACATAACAGAGCCTAGATTTGTGCAGCATGGTATCCAAAGTCTTAGGCATGTCGAATTCAATCCTTTCTCAAAAACTGGGAGGAATACATCCTAGAAATTGTTGGATATTTACCTTTTCTTCTATGATGTATGGTACATAATGCAATAGGTCCAGAAATCTGTTAATCAACGCGTCCATAGTCATGGATCCCATGTGTAGTTTCTCGAAACTCTTTCGCTTTTCGGTCAAAGATCTTTTCCAACATATATTTTTCTTGGAAAAACTTTCGGAAAGTATCCTAGTGTATTTCCTGCTGCTCATATTTCTTGGTGTGTTTTAAATCCCACCACCATCTTGTTACTTACCATTTAAGTTATAGATGGAAAGCCAAGCCTTCATCCCACTTTAATAGTTATGAACCTGGAAAAGCTTACTCATTCCTAGGAGCCATTCTTTAGCCTTTTCCCTGGTGTTTACTTCACCTTCATAGGTCGGGGCTCTTATTTTTTGAAACCCCCCCTGAATACTGTCATTGATTCTTTGTTTCTTTCTTCGGGGAGAAAGAGAGTTATCACTAGAAGGACTGTGATGGTCTCCTTTCAGTGCTTCAGGGGTTCGTTCCTCTTTTTCTCCTTCTCTTGGGTTGCTGGCCCATTTATGGTACGATTTTCTTTTGGAACTATTTGTGGACTGGGTAGGTTTACCCTGTGGGATTCCTCCCATCATATTTCTTACTAATGCCTCATTTATAGCTTTCTGTTCTTTTCTTTCATTCAGACTATCTTCTTTGATACTTCTCAATTCTTCTTGAAGATTGTGTATAGTTTTAAAAATATTAGAATTTAGCTCCTCCACCAGTTCTCCTTCTGGGGTGGGGGTGTTCATTCTTCTTGGTCGATTGTTATCTTCCTCAGTGTTCATAAACTAAATTGTTCAGTAAAAAATTTCTGAAATTTCAAAATTTTTAAATAACAGAAAAATTTCTTCTTAGTAACAAATTAAATATCATACTTTATTTTCGTAGCAGTAAGTGCTTCATGTGCCCATAGGTCTCTTAGTATTGAAACTGGGCTCTGATACCACTTGTAATGTCCCCAAAAATAAAATAAAAAAATTATAGGCTAGTAAAAACTACCTAGATGGAACATTATTCACTTGTAGAACTATATAGTACACTTCATGTACCACTATTTACTCATAACCTATTCTTACGTTCTGTTATTTACCTTCAGTCATTATTATTCATGCATTTTACTTACAATGTTGTACTGTTGTTTACTACTTGGTCTTATGTTTATACATCTGTCACGTATGTGTCGTTACTGGATTTTAAATGCTTCGCCCTTTTTGCATAGTCGTACTAGTTATTTATAGAGTCCTAAATTAAATTTGTTTGTGGAAACAAAGTGGGCAGAGTAGCGGGACTCATTCTCCAATGACGGTTTGAGAGGTAAAGGTGTTTACTTGTTCGTAGGCTTACTTAGTTCTATGAACTAAGGCACCTATTTTATTTCACATGTAGTTCATACTTTGCCATGGGGTCTTGTTTAAAGAGTACCGGAAGTCTTGATCCTAAAGAATTGTACTATTGGTTGACTTTGGTTCTTTGCCGACTCATAATTATAACCAAGTATAATACTATTTTTGTTAATTTAACTATCACCGCTAAATTTCCTGTACACTACTTATGCTTCATTATTATTTTGTATCTCATCGTTTATATATCAGTATATTTTACGTTCTACATTTATTTTATTAAAAACTATTAACATTTCCTATATTTTCTATTTGCAGGTTATTGTCTTGGCTTAAAGACAGACCTTTGATTTTTATGAGGGTTAAAAGTTCAACATGGCATATTCCATATGCAATGTTCACTAAGCATTAAGCTTAGGAAAACCTTATTATGTTTAAGGCTTTAAGCCTATGGTTTACATGTTATCTTTAATATACCTTGTGGCTTGACTTATGCGCAGTGCAGACCAATCCTGGACTATGTACTAAACCTTAACATTGCAATGTATTAAACCTTGTAATATTAGCTTGTGATAAGATTTAGGGTGGCGACATATATTACAGGGTTGAAACATATGGTAAAGGGGTTTAACCCTTGCATGGAAATGGAGACCAATACTAATTTGATGTTACCAAACAATGGCATAGTGGGTTTTGGCTTTGGTGGTGGTAACCAGCTAGTGCCATTAATGCACCTTGGTTTTCGTGGCAGCCCTCCCTTAGGCTTGGCTCACGATGGTTTGGTCATTTCATTTTCCATTTGGGGTTTGTCTTGGCTCTGCGTAGAGAAAAATAGAGGCAACCTCTAGTATAGGAAGGTAAGCTTCGCTTGGGGTTTTCTTGCCTGCTATTTCATGTTTTTCTGAAACTTCTATCATTGCCATACTTATGAATGCAGGATTTCGTTATTTGGTTGTAGGTACCGGGGGATGAGGAGGAAGAGAAGCATGGCTTGAGCTCTATTAGGGTTTTGACTAAGAGTGAAAATGCAAGGTAAGCCTTTCCAACAAGCTTACGCTTGTTGTCTATAAACCTGTTTGCATTGTGTTTCATCGTTTTATTTTGGGGTTCTCTGTGGCGTTTGAATTCGCCTTTGGGCTTTGTAATGCACACACTTTGGTTTTTAATTTAATGGTGTAGTTGTTTTAGCCATGGATAAAACTCACGTTTCTCATGCCTCTGTGTATTTAATTTTGGGTTTTGTAAATTATAAAAGGATTGGGGCTTTTGAGCCATGGGCTGCACCGTTGCTTTCAATGGTGCCATAGCCCATTCGCACGCCTGTGTGGAAAAATGTTTCGATGATGGAATTACTGTGTATAATACTTACTGTGTGTTGTGGATGGAATTCATGCTGTGTCAATGGTTTAATATCATGGTTTATCAACTAGCCTTCACCTTCATTTGGGGTCTGTGTATTGAGTAATTATATTTAGTTGACAACGTGGGTTTAAAGGTCATGCCATATATGGATTGAGCCTTTCCCTTAGTGGCTACGATAGCTCTAATGTATCTCGTTACTATTTGTATTTTGTTGATTAGAGTTGGGGTGAAATTATTAATAGATTTAGTTTGATAATTATAACTATACTGTGTATTTTCATTTTCCATGCCCTGGCTTGGGTGAATGTTGCACATGGTTTCAAATGGTTGTTAAATTGTTTTAGAGATTTCATGAATTTAGTATATATTATGGATTATATATATGCTAGGGGTGCAAGCCCATGATGACCTTTGTTGTTGTGGTTGTAATTTTAAATGGATTGTATAGTATTTGTCTTGGTTGAGGCTGAGCTTACAGCATTGGGCAGAACCCAGGGTCTTACGACCTCGCTATAGCATACTCATTTGCTATTGTAACAATGTTTATTATATGAATGTAGCCCACATACTTTGTTGTATAGTGTTTCCTTGGTAAATAAAAGCCATGGGATTTGAATCCTATTCATGGCTATCTGTAATACATTGTATTTTAATTTAAAGAAGAGGGTTGGGCTCGTATGCCCACAGGATTCGATTCCTGTCCTTATTTATAATACTTGGGTTCATAATATGATTTCGATATGGTTTAATACATGATACGATTCCTATGTATGATGTATTGTTTAATTCGTTATATGGAATGTTTGATGAGTTATGTAATTTTGTTTAATATTTATAAACTTTATGAGATATAACTTTTGAATTATTTGTACATGTATTTATAATGTTATCTGTTTTGATTACTAGGAAAATAGATTTAGATGTGAACATAGATGTGAATCTTTGGACCAAAAGGATGGTCGCGACATTCTTATTCATTTAATTATAATGCAGCTATTTAATGGAATGATTTTGCTACTAAGTTTGTAGTTAATGAGACAAATATTGGAAGGTCTTAATGGTTTATTTATCTTTGATTTACATGTATGGATAGCTTTCATATTTGTTTATGTATGATGAATTAATCTCTTTATATATATATATATATATAATAGTTCAGTTTATAAAAGGTACCTTAGGTCATCTAGTTTGTATAGTTATTTACTTAAATATTGTTTTTAAGATTAATCTATTTTAGTCTAAACATTTCTCTACTGAGAAATGGAATATCTCAGTAGAGTAAGCAAGGAAATCAATACAACTATATGGTAATCTCTAACAAAAAATAGTTTTCATTAAACCTAGTTTAGGTAATGAAGATAAATACAGAAACTAACTTAATTGCACAAACCCATGTGAATACAACATGAGGTATCACTTGCAGCATAGGGTTATAATTTAAGGAATGTAAACCCTATAATATATAGACAGAACAATCATTTCTAGGGTTAGAAATATAATATGAACCTTTACATAAAGCAAACATCATTTATGAAAGAAATGAATTAGGCATACTAAGAACTCATACCTGTAATTTTCTGAAGCTCCTTTAATGGCTAAACCTGCACACTTTAAATAACCAACATTAACCATTTAAGACAGATCTGACCTGTGGTTTTGATGACCAAATCACTTGGGAACTACCACGTTCCACCCAACCATGACTCGAAACTATTCTTGGTTTTAATCCAGGTCCCCCAGAGTTGGACTCCAACATGGAAGTAGCTTAGAGCTCCTAAGGTAGGGTTTCCTATCTAGTGTATCAGATCTGGATCAGTTCTCCTTTTTCCTTCCAGGAAAAGGTTCTCCAAGAGATTACTTGAGATCAAACACGAAGAAAATGACTCCTCTAATGATAGATCAGAACCCCAATTCTTTCCTTGGCTTGAGTCTTTATAGACAGACTTTTCAGTCAAAGGGACAGTTAAATCAAGAAACCTTGGTTTCTTGATTTAACCCTTTTCAATTACTTTGGGTAATCTATTAATATTTTAACATAGTAACTTTCTTCTAGTTCCTAGTTAGACTTTTAGGTTTTGGACTACTTATTATCTTTTAATAATAAATAATAACTGATGGAGCTTCTTCTTCTTCTTTCATTTATTTATATTATTAATAGATTTAATTCTTTATACATACCATGTATAAAGTACATACTAATGTAACATTTTGTTAACAATGTCTTCGGGCATCATATACCATGATCCCTAGACTTAATGACACGTCTTCATTAAGGTCAAGTAGGTAGATGGTTTAGGTCTACTAGGCTAGGAAACTCTAAACATCCTTGCATGTCAGATTTCCCTCGTATAACATGGTAGCTCTCCAGTACTTTGATGAGAATACGGAAATTTGAAAATTCATTTAATCACTTATAAATAAGTATGATGAGATCAATATTTTTCTCGAGTCATTTTCACTCAGAAGTTTTAAAATTATTTTTAGTGACCCCTAGTGCTCACCAGATCCCATACTCAATGCTTTAATAGGGAGTTACAATTCAGTGCAATTCCAGATCTCCTCTCTCAACACTAATGCTAGGATGTACTTGTATGATACACCTAGGGATACAATGGCCAAGGATCTGATGCTCCAGAGCTTATTCTCAACATCAACATGGAAGGCTCCAGGTCTTATGCCCAACAATTTCAATTATCTTTTCATGTGTTCCAAAGATTCTCGCTCAACACAGAGGTAAGTACTCATGTGCTTCAGGGTCCATGCCCAATCACAAACAAGCATATATATATATATATCATTAATTATTGGCTTATGCCCAATAAATAAAACAAATCATCATTGTTCATATGTAGTGGGGTCTTTGACCAAATATAAAAATAAAACATCTAGATAATCATCATAATCAATAGGGACATGCCTATAAGTGTTAGGTCCAAAATTGAGTATATTACATATTGAGTGTCAATACTCAGACGGAGAAGTGCCATTTCACAGGATAATAGAAACTTATGCCTATTGAAAGATTCCCTTTAGTTTGATTAATGCAGGAGCCAATTTTCAATGAGAAATGGATATAGCTTTTAGGGGATTAATTAATCATGCAGTAGTTGTTTATCTTGATGACATTACAGTTTTCTCTAAACACCGACCTAACCATATATCTCATATTAAGAAGGTTTTTGAATATTGTAGAAGATACAAGATATCACTAAACCCTAAGAAAACAATCTTTGCGGTAACCTGGGGAATTTTAATAGGTTTCATAGTTTCCAAATATGGAATCATGATTAATATTTAGGGAACTCAGGCTATATCTAAGATTACTTATCCTTCCAGTAAAAAGGTTATGCATTCCTATTTGGGAAAAATTAATTTCGTAGGATATTTATCCCTAGCTTCTCTTAAATTATTCGTCCTCTGCAAAACATGGTTAAAAATAATACGAACTTTAATTGGGGAAACAATGAAAAAGAGTTTATGAAAAGAATTATAGAAGCTATATCTGAAGCTCCTTCTCTTTTAAGTTCTGATTTCAGTAACTTTTTTATACTTTATATTTTTTCTTCAGATATTTTATGAGGTTCTGAAATATTTTATGAGTTCTAATTGTAAAGGAGCTAAGTTAAATTATCATGAAGTTGATAAGTAAGATTTTATTGTATTTAGAGCAGTAAAACACTTTCAACCTTATCTCTTAAAATCCAGAACTAAAGTAGTGTTCCATATCCTACAGTAAGGAAATTGTTGGTACAAAATGATTTAGGTGATAAAAGAGCACCTTGGATGACAACCCTTCAATAATACGATCTTAAGATCAAACTTTCCTCGGTGGTTAGATGGAAAGGTATCTGTAAACTTGTAGCTGATTCATCTCATTTGCTGATGACTAATATTGATGTTAGCATAGATGAGTATTTTCTAAAAAAGGAAATATATGTCTTTGCTCCTCCACAAGATTCCTGGTATTTTGACATGAGAATTCTCTTGGAAATTTGGAGTGCTCCAGATAACCTAGAACCAAAGAAGAGAAGGGCCTTAATATTAAAATAAAATTCTTTTCAATTCATTAATAATGTCCTTTTTATAAAAAAATCAGATCATGTAGTATTGCACTGTCTTGATAAATATTAAACAAAAACAGTTTTAAAGGAATTAAACTCTAGTCTTGTAGGTGGTCATTTTGGAGGAAAAACTACTGTGCATAAAGTATTAAGAGATAATTATTATGGGCCTACTTTATTCTGATACTCTTATGAACAAGTTAGAAAATGTATATATTGTCAAAAAACTGTAGGAAGGGTTAAAAAACATGCATTTCCACTACAACCAATTTTAGTGGAAAGGCCATTTCAGTAGCGAGGTCCCGATATAATAGGGCCAATCAACCCAACTTCATCTATGCAACATAAATATGTCATCACTGCAATTGATTATTTTACCCGATGGGAGGAAGTTACACCCTTGCATGCAGTAAACACCAGTCAAGTTGTTCTTTTCTTAGAATCCTCTATTATTACCCGGTTTGGTGTGCCTGAATCTCTTGTCTTTGATAATGCCTCTTACTTTTATTTTGTGGAATTAACATAATTTTATTTGGAGAATGGTATCAGATTCATATATTCTACATATTATTACCCTCAGGGTAATGTCTTAGCTAAATCCACCAACAAAAAATTACTAAAGATTCCGAGGAAAACTATTGCCACACATCATCGGAATTGGCATACTACCTTACACAATTCACTTTCGGTAGACAGAGTAAATAAGAAATATTTAATTAAAAATTCACCTTTCTTTCTAGTCTATGGCACTGAAGCCATTCTACCTACTAATATTTTCTTACATTCTTTACAATTAGTACAGTCCATCTAGGATCTAAACTGTCTTGTTATGGAGAAGAGAATCAATACTCTAATTAAGTTAGAGGAGGATAGAGAAAAATCCAAACAACATTTTGAGAGAAATCAACAAATTGTAAAAGCTTGGTTTGATTAAGCCTCAGTCTCCAATAGATATTTCCAAGTAGGTGATTTAGTTCTAAATTGGGACAAAGCAAATGAAGATAAAGGTGAACATACAAAATTTGAACATATATGTCTAGGACCCTATATCATTGCAAGAAAAATGGGTCCAAGTACCATTCAACTTCAAAGCTTGGACGGCCAGTCCGAAGCATTTCCGGTTAACGAACTGATTCTTAAAAAATACTTTCGCGAATTCCATCAAATCTTTAAAATTTGTATATAGGTTGTTTTATGTTTGTTAATATTTGTATAGTATGTATTTTATGCTTTAGTCTATTCTAATTCTCTTCACAATTCTCAAAATAATTAGGGTATTGTTTATGTACAATTTAGTTTATTTTAAAACTCATTCAATATATAAGTAATTCCAAGTATTGTCTAAATCATCTATTTTCAGCGAAAGACTTGTATTGAAATAAAAAATAATTACCCTTTGCAATCCTTGAAATCTTGAAACTATATATTTTGTCACAGAAGGAGTTTGTAAATAAATAAACCCTTGTGGATTGAATTTCAGTTTGTTCATTTACTCTAAGCAATTAAGGTCAAGTATGGTCTCTCATCTTGCTGAGTCTAATAAGATTTTCTTGAATCTGAAATGAATGTGTTATTTTAAAAAAAAAATTCTAAATACAATTAGGATTAACCTTTTATAGTTTGTTCTATTAATAATAGTACATACATTAGAGGAGATTTCAACTCGAAATGGGCCTTCTAAAAAAAATTAATAAAATAATAGTCAAAATAATAAAATAATATTTATTAATTTTGGAGGAAGAAAAGAAAAAAACTACTTTTTTGTTTGTATTTTTGACATATCTCCCTATGTTTTTACTCAAATTTCAATCGGGAGAGCTTGTTGGATGCGGAATTTAATTCTTCATCCAACGGTCTCTCCTAATCGAAATTTGAGTGAAAACACAATTAGATATGTCGAAACTACAAACAAAAAGTACTTTTTTTATGATACCTATCCCAAAATTTATATTAAAAAAGTGTTTAAGACCTATACGGTATTTCAATTTTAAATAAATTTCATTGGCTAACACATGATGACATGGAATTTGAATTAAAGTTAAAAGGCCCATTCTGAGTTTAAATTTCCTCTAATGTAGTTAGTAATTTACCTTGTCAAAACCTAGTACTTGGAAAATCCTTATGAATCTGGATTATCGGTCATCTTTAAACTCATTTACAATCAGGAAAGTGCCTTAATCTGTTCCATTTTAAAATTTTGTTTTATGACATTGGGAACAAGATATTAAATTGAGCACATAGCTCTATGGACAAACACACAACTCACATGATAGATCACACAATTTACTCAGTTATTGAAGAATGAAACAGTGCAAAAATGGCTTGCAGCTGTGAATGCTTTTCATTAATCAAAGAGTAATTAGATAGATAATTACAATGAAGTATAATGCCTTTAATAGCCACAAGCAATTTGAATCCACATGAGGAAGTTCGAATTGATTAGACTCTACTTGACTGTAGGTAACCAATACCTTGTCTAAATCACTATCGGAGGACTCAATAGTTAACTGACCTTGTCTAAACCATAACCGGAGTTCATCAGAGCTCTAAAACATAACTCAAGTGTTACACTCAGTGTTGACTAAGGTTAACTGACAGTGGTAGGTGAGAAATGTGCCCCACATGTGTTCAGTCAAGTAAACCTAGTGCTAACTGAATGTAGAGGACTAGAACTGAATGTAACCGACTCCTAACTTAGCTTGACTAGACATTAACTGAAGTGAACTGACCTTGGTTGGTTTCGGCACTCCCAGTGGATTCCTAAATTGTAGGGATTGGTCTAAGAGGCTCCTAAACTGATGCAATCAAGTGCAATCAGTGGCAGTGAGCCTCAACTAGTGTTCCCCACACTTTAGTAACTGAAACATGTTCCCTAATTAGGTCAATTGGACTCGATGGTGTTAATGACTATAAATAGACTAGATGGACTCCCGATTTAGACATGACTCCCGATTTAGACATATGACCAAATTTGGACAAGGGAGGATTAATAATCCTAACACCCCCCCTGAATGCTAACTTGGACAATCTGTGGGCCATGGTAACTAAGACCATAGGTCACCCATTACATCAATTAAAGTAAAGTAACTGCTCAAAAACAAGGTGCTGGGGAAAAACCACATGGGAAAAAATCCCCCCCTCTAATTAAGTAGGTAGAATCGGGATCAATCTGGTTCTTCTATGCACAGGTATCCTGGGGCCTGGCATGTGAACCTCTCCATCATTATGTTTTGAGGAATATTCCTATTTGGAATAATAATGATATGCTCAACTAAATTAGAAATATAGACAGCTGCCGGATGAACACTGGACTCATGTAGAGCAACTGAAGTCAACTGAAAAGTGAGAAAAGGTTCTTGAGAATTCAGAGAATGTGAAGAAAACTCAAGAAACTGATATGTTGCATCTATTAAAAAAAAACCATGAGTGGTAAGAACAGCCCCAAGTGTTAGGAGCAGGTGTCCAGGCGGATGCAGAAAATCTTCCTCTTTACTAGTTCTGTGAGGAGATGAGCATGTGATCAATGGTAGAGAAGCACTGGGACTGTTGAGAGAGAATGCTTGAGATCCATAGTCTAATATATATTGTTAAATAGATAATTAATCACATAATAAAATATCAACAACCTCATATGAGGAAACTAACACCAAATCCCCATCAGCAGTTTTGAAGAGAAAGTGTGGTACTTGATTTTTCACACCGGAATTGGTGAGAGCAACTACAAGCATGACTGAAGGATTTTGGATTTTAAAATATGAACCAAATAATATCAGATGAGAAATTAAATCAGATCTAAATATATTCAAAACAGATCCAAAACTGTGAAATGGAATCAAATCCCCAGCAACATTTTTGTAGGAGACCTGCGGTACTTGTTTCTTCACACCGTTGATGAGAACAGCTACAAGTGGTACTGAAAGATTATGAATTTGATATATTAAACCAATAAATATCAGATCAGATATAAATAAGATCATATCAGATCCAATAAGGTTAATATTAGATTCAAATAAATGGTTAATCGAGACAGTGGATGCACAACTTTCTTCTTCTTCAAAATTCTGAATTTTGGTGCATGCAATCCTGCAGGAATTTGCCGGAAAATATAGATCATGAGGAGCGAATGGATCACTCTGGTAATATGATATTTCTTCCAAAATATCCAAGGTATCACATATTTTCACACCAGCAGCAACATTAGAGGGAGAAAAATCAAATTTCTCTTCACTTTCGGAAGCAATTACTAGTAAATTTTGCACAGAATTTAAAGGAAAATCACCGGTGAATGTTTGCATGGAAGTGTAGCAGAATTTTTCTTCAATATCAGAGATTAGAATTTATTCTTATATTTCAACGATATGAGAATATGAGATATCAGAGATCTCATGAACTTCCGGAGCATCAGGAGAAGGAGTCACTGCATGGAGACTGTCTTCAATTCGAATTTACTGTGTAGAAGCTTTTGCTTCTTCTTTATCTTAAACAACTTCATCAGAGAGAGTGGAGGCCGAGATTTTTGGATCAAGGATGCTTATGGTGCTAGATGTTCCAAAAGTTCCATCACTTTTATTCAGCCAGTTAATCTTACTAAAACACTCTTTACCGAGCCCAATAGACACCCGACAGAGACCTTGTCTCATCAAAGATGAAATAATTTCAAAGTTGTACCTGCAAAACAAAAAAATGATCCAGTAGGATATTTGAGGAGGAGAAGTGCCTTGTCCGCCGAGGCTCTGATACCATATTAAATTGAGAACATAGATCTGTGGACAAACACACAACTCACATGATTGATCACACAATTTACTCAGTTATTGAAGAATGAAACAGTGAAAAAATGGCTTGCAGGTGTGAATGCTTTTCATTAATCAAAGAGTAATTAGATAGATAATTACAATGAAGTATAATGGCTTTAATAGACACAAGCAATTCAAATCCACATGAGGAATTTTGAATTGATTAGACTCTACTTGACTGTAGGTAACCAAGACCTTGTCTAAATCACTATCGGAGGACTCAATAGTTAACTGACCTTGTCTAAACCATAACCGGAGTTCATCGGATCTCTAAAACATAAATCAAGTGTTAAATTCAGTGTTGACTAAGGTTAACTAATAGTGGTAGGTGATAAATGCACCCCACATGTGTTCAGTCAAGTAAACCTAGTGCTAACTGAATGCAGAGGACTAGAACTGAATGTAACTGACTCCTAACTTAGCTTGACTAGTCATTAACTGAAGTGAACTAACCTTGGTTGGTTTCGGCACTCCAAGTGGCTTCCTAAATTGTAGGGATTGGTCTAGGAGGCTCCTAAACTGATGCAATCAAGTGCAATCAGTGGTAGTGAGCCTCAATTAGTGTTCCCCACACTTTAGTAATTGAAACATGTGCCCCAATTAGGTCAAGTGGACTAAATGGTGTTAATGACTATAAATAGACTAGATGGACTCCCGATTTAGACATGACTCCTGATTTAGACATATGACCAAATTTGGACAAGGGAGGATTAATAATCCTAACAAGGGAGGTCTCAATAATGAGCAAGTTCACTCAGGATCATGGAAATCATTGGTATGCCATTACCTAAATTTAGTTATCAGGCTGTGGTAGTAGCTCTTGGTCTTATGATCAAGAGAAAAGGGGTATCAATAATGAGCTAGTTGATTCATCTCTGATGATGTTTGTGAGTGACACTGCTTTTTGGTTACCAAGCTAGGGCAGTGATTCCTTATTTTATATAGCATAAATTAGTTATAAATAAAGAAAGAAGAAAAAAAAGAGAAAAAAATATGATTTCAATAGATGGAACATGTTCCATATATTTTTCAAAGAAGTAAATAGTTAGATATTTACACTGATGGTTTGGATTATATTTATTTTTGAGTACTTATTTTTGACAATATAATCTTACTTGGATGATCTACAAACATAAATATTTATTAAATGGCATGAAGGAAGATCCTGAAGGTATTTGCGATTATGAAAATCATTAATACAGGTTTATATCATATTGAGGTTATCTTATCTCTCAGAGTAAGTCTAAGACTATATCGTACTTCATTATTTTTAGCAAAATGAGGAAAGATAACTCATTCATCAAGGTATGTCTCCATTTGTTGGCTGCCTACAATGTTCTCACTTTTTATTTGTTTCTCGTAAATAAAAAATGATATCATCTTTTCTCTTTAATTAATTCTTGAGAACATTATTAAAGAGTGCCTTCAGAATCTATGATTATGAAGGTACTCTCAATTTGAAGACATCAATTACCTTGGTAAAAATCATCGCAAGCATTTCAATTTCATGATTACTGAGGTATCATTGATCATCTATTTAGCATTTGTTAAATCTAATTACTATATAACCAATTTTTCTTTGCATATATTAACTCTTGATTATATATTGTTTGATGGTGATTCAGTTTCAGTTAATATCTCATTAAATCGATAGCCTTATAATATCACCTTGCAACCAGATCAAATTTTATTCTATGATTTTTCATCTTACTACATGATTTCCTCATGAATTACACCAATGCTTTTATAGTTTGATTTTCATACTAGGAAAAGTATAAGTGATTAAATTCATTTTTAATAATGGTTGGATTAATAATGTTGATTTATTATATATCTAAAACATTAAACCCTAAAACTATCCTTAAAATGATTATTCAAACCTCCATTCAAATATTAACCTAAGTACAATGACGTACATGCAAAACGAAACTATCAATTTGACATTTGTTTCCTACCCTATCTTGGATCGAAGCCACGAATTATTTTATCATTTGAAACCTATTGATTATTGTACAACCAATTTCATTGTGTCATGTTGTCATATAAACAAAGATCTAAAATGTCATCTCTTTTTATCATTCTTGTACGAAACCATAATTTCAATGCCTATAGTATCATGTGTCTCATTTTATCAAACCCTCGTATGTAGTTGGTATTGTTTTAGCTGACTGGGTTATAGAATTTGAGATTTTTACAGAGGGATGACTTAACCTAGTTTGTGTTTTCCATTTACATTGATTATCATCCTTACCTTGTTTACCAATAGAGTGTAGCAATGATGGCTCCCCTGTGTAGATTTGAGATGACCTGGAGAGAATTACTGGACATTGAACCTGAGTCTATGCAGTTAATTGGTAAAATTGGTTGGGTCAAATTCTTCATAAGTTTTAATGAACATAACGTAGAAGTAACTTGATAATTTTCCATGTCACTAAAAGAGAATGTTTCCCGGGTTGGAAATCTGCGTTTGGTTATCTCTGAAAAATTCATAGTGAAAGCTCTGAAGTTGCCACAAATAGGAGAGAGGTGGTTTAAGAGGAAGGATATCAACAAAGCCAAATGGAAACAATTTTTGCTCCCTTTACCTGAGGATTTCGATGATAAATTTCGCTATCCTGCAGAGTACCTCAATCCCCAATGGTGATCAATTCTACAGTTGATCATAAGGTACATAACATGTGATGGTATATGTTATCTCCCAAAATAATTTATTTTGATAGTATGAAGAATTTAACTCATGCAATGAAGGATATGAAGATCACTGACAGTTTGAAAGCCTCTTTTTTTTTATTTCGATGAAAATTTCACAAGTTGTAGCTTTTGTTGGCTTAGGCAAGGACTATCATAGCTCATTAGCCACCAAAAAGCTATGTTTCAGCGGCTAAATAGTTGAACATGGGCCAAAGGCAAACCACCGAAAGAGGTTTGAGCAAGTAGAGTCAAAGTAACAGTTTCTGTGGCTTAGGTGCGACTACAGAAACTCATTAGCCACCGAAAAGGGGCACTTTTGGCAGACTAGGTGGCTTAGGCGACGCTCAGAACATCTCATTAGCCACCAAAAATGGTCGTTTTCAGCAGATTAGAAAGGGGTGCAACATATACACTAACCACTGAAAGTTGGAAGATAAATATCGGGTGGAAACCCTTTCGGAGGTTTAGGCAAAATCTATGGCATTTGTGTTGATCACCAAAGAAACATTTTTTCACAGCAGTCAGAGGTTTAGTCCTCTACGATGCCAATGTTTCAGAGGGCTTGTCCTTTATGTCACCAACACTACGAAGAGTCTAGTGGTTTAAGGTTTCAATGTTTTAATGGTAAGTATTCCTGACCTCCGATGCTTAACCATCACGAAGTTAGTGGTTTGAATCACCAACACTATGGCAGCGTTCAGGTTTAAAGTTCTGATTCTTAGTGTTTAGAGCTTCCAATCACCGACTGGTTTTTAGTTGTTTGTTCAATAGTTAAACAAGGTTTTTGACACGGTTGAAATCTGCCGAAAGCAGAAATTCAACACAACAATGGGGTAACGATTCCAATGGTTTAAGCAAGAAATATCACATTTAGTTAGCTGCCAAAAGCCAGCATTTTGGCGGTCAATTGATAAAATCACGAAGGATCTTAAACCACCGAAAGGATAAAATAGGGAAACGGTTGGGAACTGTCACATCCAACCCCGTTAGTAAGACAAAAGATCATTTTAGAGCATGATTACCCATCTAAAATAACTGGAGTCGTGTGACTGCGTGTGAAATGAGTGAAAGGGTTGTTATGCAAGTAGCCAAAACTGATATGACCGCCAACCTTCAGTTTCCCTCCAATTGTACCAAGGGTCATCAAATAACCACTGAATGCTATAGCTAAGGTAGGGTACGGTTATCTGGGAAAAGATATCTCAGGGATCAGGTTGATGTCATCATTTGGGTGACCTCAACTTCCATAAATGACAGAAAATCACATAATCAGTGCCATGGGACTCCATCATATTTCATATTTGAAATTGACATTTTTCACCAGAAAACTAACTCTGAGAGAGAAGCCTGCTAAAGCACATTGTATAGAATGTCTGGAAGAATGTTTTTGCAGGTACCCAGGAGATACACCCATCAGGATGAAGAAAAGTGGTCCAGCTCTCAGATAGGATCTAGGTGATGTCAGTTAATTAGAGGCCCATCTAGAGGTTTACATATTGTTCCAGGAGGTAGGCTACTACAAATATTGTGAAAAAATATAGGGTTTTCATCAACAGGTTGCTGAAGATTTTTCCCTTTCATTCGATGGTTCAAAAGTAGTCATAGGAAGGGAGGAATTACTCATAGATTAAGCACTAATCTCAGAGGTGACTGAGCTCCCTTACACAGGAGAGAAGTGGTTCAAGACCACCATACCCAAAAATGTGGAATTCAGATCATATCTTAAGCTTGAGCATAGGGGAATAACATGGAAGAAGGCTATGCCATCATCATGGCTAGAAAAGTGGCAGCAGCTGCTAAAATCCATTGTGGTCTATTTGAACTATGAAGGGAGATACAATAGAGCAATGATCTATCATTTCAAACTCATGAATCACTTCATAGGTAAGAACCCTCTTAATATGCCATTTTATTTACACAGGAGTCTAGGGAAGATGGCACATCAAGTGAAATACCAGCCATCCAAGATTGCTGGCAGGCTGTGCCACCATGGTCTTATCCATCTATTGGTCTGAAATTTGTTGAAGAAAAGAAACATTGCTTGGCCCTATTTTCTATTCTGGAATGGCTTTGAGATAGGCCATCAGCCAGAGGAGAAAGGGAAGTCTCATGTTAAGAAATATAGCACTCCAAGGAGTGGGAGAAGAAGTAGGAGGGCCATTTCCCCAGCTACAGCAACTGAACAACCTCCCTCCTCCTCCAAAACCAAGAAGGAAAAAAAGAATTTAGATTTCGGTGAGAAAGGTTAGGGATCAAAAATGCACCAAGAGAATGTCTTAAACCTACCTTATGCAGATTCCGAGGAAGAATAAGGAGAGGATGCAGCCCTAGCTCTGCAAATTGTTCCATTTACTAGAGCATTGCCATCCCCCACACCACAGGAACAAGAAGAACTAGCTAAAAGGGCTTCCTTCAGCAAACCTAGAAGTCAAAGGATCAATCAGCTACTAAGGCATGCTTATGAAATGGAGGTCTTGGAAAGAGAACTGAAGAGAACCAATGAAACATTGACTAGGAGAAACAAGCTATTGCACAACTCCTACTTGGAGCGAAGAGAGAGATACATTTTCTTGAAAAAGCTGAACACTAGGTACCTGAAGGACAATACAACGTTACTCAGGATGGTGAGGCTCTAAAGGATGCAGTTGAAAGAAGCAAAAGAAAATGCTAACATCCACCTTACCTTATCAACCCTAGCTGAAGGAGCCATCAGTCTCCAACCTTTTGAAACAAACCAGGGCCCTGCAAAAACTCCAAACACGAAGCCATTAGATGAAGAAAGCTGAGCATACGGGGTTGGAAAGGCATTTTTGAGCGAAACCTAATAAATTTTGTGAAACAGGGCTTTCGGTGGTTAAGCAGGCATTAGAACAGTGTGTTAGCCACTGAAAGATCCTCTTTTTGGTAGTTAAAGGTTCTGATAGACTGGCCGCTTAACCATCGAAAGCAGACATAGGTTTAAAAGAAGGTTTTTGACAGACATAACTAGATTTTGCTGACTACAGATGGCTCAGGGATGTAAGTTAAAGATAAAAGGTGCTGATAAAAGTATCAGAAAGGGCATGTTTAGATATATCATGACAAAAAAATGACATAAAGTTATCAACCCTAATTGGTAAGGAAAAATCAGTGTGTTAACTGACAGAGAACCAGCAACAGTGATCACTAGCATTGCTTAAGTTATTAAAGTGTTCATTCAGTGAACTAGATCTTCATTGTAGTTAGACAAGTAGTTAGGTAGGGCATTAGAGGAAATTTCAACTCAAAATGGGCCTTTTAACTTTTATTCAAATTCCATGTCATCATGTGTTAGCCAATGAAATTGATTTAAATTTGAAATACCGTATAGGTCTTAAACACTTTTTTAATATAAATTTGGGGATAGGTATCATAAAAAAAATTACTTTTTTTGTTTGTATTTTTTACATATCTCCCTGTTTTTTTACTCAAATTTCGACCAGGAGAGCTTGTTCGATGCGGAATTTAATTCCGCATCCAACGAGTACCCACTCGGCATACTTTTTACGGACCCCTCCACCCCAAAAACAAGAAATACCTGAAAAAATGAAATGATGACATCATCATTTCATTTTTTCAGGTATTTCTTGTTTTTGGGGTGGCGGGGTCTGTCAAAAGTATGCCGGGTGGGTACTCATTAGATGCGGAATTAAATTCCACATCCAACAAGCTCTCCTGATCGAAATTTGAGTAAAAAAACAGGGAGATATGTCAAAAATACAAACAAAAAAGTAGTTTTTTTTTATTTTCTTCCTCCAAAATTAATAAATATTATTTTATTATTTTAACTATTATTTTATTATTTCATTTTAGGAGGCCCATTTTGAGTTGAAATTTCCTCTAATGTTTCAAACCCTAATTTGCAAAAAACTGTCACTTTTGAGTATTTTTGTAAAAAATAGATCCAAGTTTTAGGATTTGTACTTTTTGTAAAAGTCTATAAAGCCTAAGATCGATGATATAATAAAGGTTCAACTTTGGAGATTTATAAGCCTATAATGCTTTCATGCTTCTCCTTTTACTTATTCATGAATATAAGCTCTTTTGTTATGATCTATTGAGCTATCATCTCTTTCTTTGCTGCACTTATTCCTGAATGTGTATTTAGGTCATTTTCATATTGATTAAAAAGCTGATAGTTGTCATCCTATTGGTTTGTAAGTGCAATCTAATTTATAAGTTCCATCCTTATTATGATTTAGCCATTTATATGCATGTGTTTTGTATGTAAATCTGCCATCCTAATGAGTTCTCCATCCCTGCAGCTTATTGTCAAACTTCTGAGCAATTGTAACTAAAAGCCTTGTAATTGAGTGATTTTTATGCATGCCTTGAGAGTGGAAAGGTTATATAGGTCAACTAACTTGATCCATATCAGAAAATCCTAAAAACATTCTAAGTTTCCAGGCATCCTCGAGCTACAACCTAGAGGAGTTTCCTGGAGTGATAACAATTTGGCGTCGTTGCTGAGGAGAGGAGACTGAAGCTCAGCTTCCCTAGGAGACGGCATAGATCCATGCTTTGATGATAGACAAAGCTTGGACACTATTATGGTTGTAATCATGTATCTGGTGACTCCATTGATATAAGGTGGCTTGAAGAATACCAAGTACTAGAGTAAACCCTAAGGGGCCACCAGTAACACCAGTTTCAGTTCCAGAAGAAATTTTGAGAAGAGTAAGGGTTTTACTAAGACAGACCAGCAGTGTTCTACAAAAAGCTACATCAGGTATTTCAAGAAATATTTCTGCGATTATTTCTTCTGCTGAAACTCTTAATTCTCAGGAATTTATAGATACATCAGAAAAATATAGGGTTTGGGCATCTTCAAGCACTGCTACTTGTGAACATCCAATCCTTGGTGACTCCACTGGGATTAGTATACCACCACCTTCCTCACAAGTAGCACCACCAGTGCTGCCCCCCCCAACCCTATCTATATCCATTTCCACTATGGATTCCGCTCAATTGACTAAGATGGAGAGGATTCTAGTGGCTAGGTATGCCCCCTTAATTTTTCCAAATCCCCTCTCAGCCATGCCTACTGGTGATTATCTCAAGTATATGCCTAAGTTGACAGGGGAAGGGGATTTCACAGCTGAAGAAAATCTAAAGGTATTTTACAGCTATGCTGAAAATATTAACATAGAGCAAGAAGATGTATGGACTAGGGTTTTTGTGCAAAGACTGGATGGCCCGGTTAGGAATTGGTTTAAGGAACTGCATGTTGGATCAGTGGTAGGAATAGAAGACCTAGATGATATTTTCATAAAGCATTGGGGAGAAAGAGGAGACCACCTCTACTATATCACAGAATTCAGCAACCTGAAAAGAGAAAATGGGGAATCTGTCTCCAACTTTACCAAGAGATTCAACAATATGTACAGCAAGATCCCTACTAAAATTAAGCCCACCGATACCTCAGCTAGGATAACTGTTGAAATATTGTAACTTCGAAGAATATTATATATGTATCTTTTGTGGTCCCTGATGGTCCTACCGGGAGAACCACTTGTATTATCTTGTACCCTGATGCTTCTAATCGAAAGAACTAATAAGAGTCATGAGGTTTTCCCCTCTAATTGTAAAGGTGGGTCATTAGCACCCCAGTGTGGTTACTTGAGCCTACATGTGTAACTCGAGCCTACATGATTAACTAGAGCCTACATGTCGGATGAGTTAATTGAAGTGAACAGATGAATATAAATAGAGGTGTAGCTCTCCTCATTTGAGCACACACTCTCACTTGTGTACCGCATTAGTGGAGAAGAGAAGTAGCTGGAGAAGGAGGAGGATCAGGCTTTGATCTCCTTGCTGGTTTTATCTTTTATCTTTTTGGGGCATCCATATTGAGGAAGATTTTGCTAGGTTTTTCCCTTTAGGGTTTTCCCAGGATAAATCTTTGTGTTACTTTTGTATGGTTGTGCTTGTCTATCTTTCAGTGATTCTGTTTATATGCTTTTGTTATGAAAAATGAAATGAAATATTGATGTCTTAGCTAAGCATATGAAAATTTTAACATGGTATTAGAGCCACCCTGAAAAGAAGACATTGTGCAACTACAGAATATATGGCTTCTTACTTTTTGGTTCTCTCTCCACAATCGATCAGAAAAAGAAGGCTAGGCTGACTCTCCATTGAAGGGCGCATCTTTCTGTCGAAGCGGAATTCGATTCCGAGCATTTTCAGTTTTCCGTATGGGAAATTAGGGCTTCTTGGAGAAGAATAATTTTTGAGTGAGCCTAGAATAGGATTGATCTCCTCATCAAAATTGAATTTTAGAGACCTGGATCAATATTTTTGGTTGGGTGAAACTCCGGGAAAGTCAAACCCTAGTTTGACCTGGAGCTAGAAAAACCCTAAATGTTAAAACTGATAAGTTTTGGTATATTCTCTATATCCCAATATTGGAGAAGGTTCAAGAGCTTAAAATTTAATATACTGAATATAAAATCCTGATGAACATTGTATCCAAAATTCAGCCTCATATTCATTATATTCTAGGAGATATGATCCCTCCAAGTTAGGGTTCCAGCCTCTTCTAGAATTTATCCCTAAACAGGAAACCTAGGGAAAATTGCTATCGCTTGGGATACAGAGGTCCAAATGGAATTCCTGAAGATGTTCCAGAAATAGAACGGACTGTAATTTCTATGGTCGAAATTTCAGAACCTGAAGATGAACTAGTGACATGTGGAATTCTTTACAACTTCACTATTCTGAATAGTCCTGTAACATGTCACCTTGGGAAAATGATCATAAATAAAAATTGGTGAAACCAAATCTGATGAAACCTATGGTTTTGGATTAGTGACATGTGAGGTTACCTCAGTACAAAATTTCAAACACAGAGGAGCAGTAATTTCATAGATATCACAGAAACAGTAACAGGAATTTCTGCAGAAGAAATTGGAAAACTAGGGCTTCCTGTTCCAGGAGCTTCCCTCCACTATTTTCAGAAAAGGAGTACATTGGACAGATCCATTTGAAGAGATATATCTTTATATCCAATCATATCTGAAATATTCCAAGTTTTTTAAATTAGGGTTTCTCTCACAAACCCTAGATCAGTCAGCTCCGGAAGTAGGACGGACACCTTAAATCGATAAGATCTAATATTTTGCTATTTGCATTTAAGGTTCTCATTTCAAAGTGATCTATCACATCAGCTTGATGCTAAGCTTGGTGAAGTTGAGAACTTCCAAGCATGAAAGTATTTTATCTCTCTAAAGAAAATGAATTGGACACCTACATGAGTAGAGAGGTTCCAGTTCTAGAGGGAGATGAGCCTCAAAGCCTTACACAAGAAGAACTTGATCAAGGCCAAGAAGATCACTGTTGAGTCAATCACGGATCAACTTGTACCACAAGTGTCTTCCCTAAAGACATCGAAGATGTTTGATTTCTTGATCAAGCTATTTGAAGATAAGAACATAATTCAGAACATGGATTTGAGAAAACAGTGGAAGAATGTTAAGATCCAGAATGCATAACATCTTGAAGCAGTAGAAGAAGAAGCAGAGAATGCAGAAGTGGTGATAGACACCTTGAATGGCCTCCCATGATCATGGGATTCATTCATGCCAGAAGGAAGTGATTACTTTCAGTTGACTTTGGGAAGAAGAAGAAGCTTGTCTCATAAGAAGAGAAGAAGAAAGATGGGAGCAAATTGAAGATCAAGCTATCACCATTCAAAGAAGATCCCTCAAGCGATGAGGAATATGAAGAATTCAATTCTTGACGAACCTCTTATCCATCTTATCATTTGGATAAGAAATGATGATAAAGAAGAATGATCAAGATGGAGTCTACCCACGAAACAAATAAAATATAAGTATTCAATTGTCATTTCATGATATTGTTTTAAATTTGATTATATTCAGTTGATATGTTATGCATGATAGATTGTTTGCATTAATGACTGTATACTACTAATATGCATGTGATGGGTAAGTAGCTCATGGTTCTATACAAATCTCCATTGCTACTTATCAAACCTCTTTGTTTACATATTGGATTAGTCTAGAAAGTTTATGTGAGATATGGATGAATGTTGTATTGGCTAAGCAGTTGCATGATGCAAAAGAATTTTTCGTTATGCATATGATTTATGAAATAGTTCTAACCATGCAACTGGTACATTTGAATTGTAGGAAAGATCCTGTACAACCTCCTACAAGAAAAGAAGGATGAGACTTGTTCCAAAGAACAAGTGATGACAATTCAAAAAACATGAATCTGAAGCTCCCAGGGTCAGAGACACCATGACAGAAGAAAGATCTTCAAAGAGCGGTAGATCCACCTCGAAGGATGAAGAATACCATGGGTATAAGAGATAACTCAAGATGAAGAAAAGAATGCTATGAAAGAAGCTATGATAAAATAATAACAGTTGATCATGGGGAATGATGTATATGATATGATTTCAAGGAAAGTATGTAGTATCCTCCATATGGATACTACATACTGATAGAAGTAAGGAAAGACTTGTGGCTAGAGGTTTCTATAAAAAAGAGGGAATTAATTATGAAGAGACACTTACTCTAGGAAGCAAGGTACACTTCCTTCAAAGCTATGATGGTAGTCACTTCCATGATGAAGTAAAGACAATCCTTCCTTAATGGTATGACTGGGGAAGATTTTTATATCCAAAGGATTTGAAGTTGAAGATAGATGGACTCATATATGTAAGTTGAAGAAGGCCCTCTATAACATGAAGCAAGCTCCCAAAGCTTGGTATGGAAGGATAGATAGTTTCCTGTCAATTATGGGATTTACTAAGAGTAAAGATGATCCTAACCTTTATCTCAAGGTTGTAGAAGATGAACTTGTCATCCTGTTATTATATGTGGATGACTTATTCTTGACAGGGAAGGAGAAACAGATCATGGAAAGAAAGAAGAAACTAGCAGAAGAATTTGAGATGAAAGACCTTGGGTTAATGCACTATTTCTTAGGTCTAAAAATATGACAAAGTTCAGAAGAAATCTTTCTCAACCAAGGAAAGTATGCGGTAGAGATATTGAAGAGATTCAATATATTGGAATGAAAATACATGGCCACACCGATGGAATCCAACCTGAAGCCGTTAGCTGATGACTCATCAGAGTTAGTGGATGTGACTCATTACAGATAGATCATTGGGTCATTAATGTACTGAACAAATTTGAAACCAGACATTTGTTTTACTGTGAACACCTTAAGTCAATATCTTGTTCAACCAAGACGGGTTCACCTAGTAACTGCAAAACATGTGATGAGATATCTGAAAGGGACTATAGACTTTGGTCTATACTATGATGGTAGCCATGAGTATAGATTGAATGGCTACATAGATGCAGATTGGGCTGGAAGTATCTCAGACAAGAAAATCACATTAGGTAGATGCTTTTGTTTGGGGTCTGCTATGAGTTCATGGTTTAGCAGGAAATAGTCCATTGTTTCTCATAGCACGGCTGAAGCAAAATACATAGCAGATTGCTCTGCTAAGTTGTGAAGTCATATGGCTTCGGAAGCTGATATCAGGTCTCTTTGACCTGAATATGGATACTACAATGATTCTATGTGATAACCAAATTTGTGATGATAGAGAACCTTGTGTTCCGATTGTAACACATAAAAATTTGGTATTTCTACATACGAGATAAGATGTAGATGATTATGTTTCGGTATTCACATACTAAAGATATAGATGATGTTTCAGTATTTACATACTGTAGATGCAGATGATGATGATTATGTATATCTGTACTGAAGATATAGATGATGATGCTTTTAGTATTCACATACTGGAGATACATATGGTGATAGTTCAGTATTCACATACTGAATATGTAGATGATGATGGTTTGAATGATGATGTACTGATGAAGCCTCTGTCTCGGTTAAAGTTCAAACACTTTCGAGACAAGCTTGGTGTTGTTCAAAAAGACCTTCCTCGAAAGGGGGAGTAGTGATGTTGCAGTGGGATTGTATCATCCCTGGGCACTTGCCCTAAAGTGATACAGAGACCTCGGTCCTCAAGAATGAAGAGGGATTGTATCATCCCGGGACATCTGTCCAAAAGTGATCCAGTGACCTCGGTCCTCTAGAATGAAGAGGGATTGTATCATCTTGGGACATCTGTCCAAAATAGATCCGGTGACTTCGGTCTTCGTGAATGTGGTGGGATTGCATCATCCCTGAACTTCGGTTCAAAATGTATCGGGAGGTCTCGGCCCTGATGAATGTGGTGGGATTGCATCATCCCTGAACTTTGGTTCAAAATGTATCCAGAGGTCTTGGAGCCGGTGAAAGTGGTGGATTGCATCATCCCTGAACCTTGGTTCAAAATTTATTCGAAGGTCTTGGCCCCCATGAAAGTGGTGGACTGCATCATCCCTGAACCTCGGTTCAAAATGTATCTAGAGATCTCGGTCCCCATGAATGTGGTAGGATTGTATCATCCTTGAACTTCGGTTTAGAATGGATCCGGTGACTTCGATACTCAAGAACGTGTGTTGATCCTGTAATTCCTAGAGGAAGGATTATTTGAGTTCCACATATGTGTTGATCCCGTAATTCTGAAAGGAAGGATCATTAGTAACTCTGTAAAGACCTAAATCTCGTAATTCTGAAAGGAAGGATCATTGCATTGATCCCATAATTCCAATAGAAAGGATTGTCTGAGTTCCACAGATGTGTTGATCCCGTTATTCCAATAGGAAGGATTGTCTGAGTTCCACATCTTTGTTGATCCCGTAATTCCGAAAGGAACCTAGTCGTTAGTAACTGCGTAAAGACCTAAATCCCGTAATTCTGAAAGGAAGGATCATGGAATTGATCCTATAATTACAATAGGAAGGATTGTCTGAGTTCCACAGATGTGTTGATCCTGTAATTCCAATAGGAAGGATTGTCTGAGTTCCACAAATGTGTTGATCCCGTAATTCCGAAAGGAAGGATCATTAGTAACTCCATAAAGACCTAAATCCCATAATTTTGAAAGGAAGGATCGTTAGTAACTCCGTAAAGACCTAAATCCCATAATTTTGAAAGGAACGATCATTAGTAACTCCGTAAAGACCTAAATCATGTAATTCCGAAAGGAAGGATCATGTTGATGTTTTGATGATGTTGATGTTTTTATGATGATGATGACGTACTGATTGAAAGATTAGAATATGATAATGATGCTGTTGCTTATGATGATGATGTTCTCTAATTGAAAGATCAGAATATGATGATGTTTCTCTGATCGAAAGATCAAAAGTTACTGATGACGATGTTCTCTGATTGAAATATCAGAATATGATGATGATGATGTTTTATGATCGGAAGATTAGAAGTTGCTTATGATTATGATGTTGCTGCTGATGATGATGTTTTCTAATCGAAAGATCAGAATGTGATGATGATGATGATGTTTCTGATCAAAATATCAGAATGTGATGATGATGAGATCCTGATGATGATGATGCCGTATTATCAAAGTATGATGATGATGACGTACTAATCGAAAGATCAAAATATGATGATGAGTTGATGTTAAAGTATGATGATGTTCAGTTGATGATGTTTCTGATCGAAAGATCAGAGGCTGATGATAATGATGATTCTGATTGAAAGATCAGAATGTCATGATGATGATATTTTGATGCTGATATTTTGATGATGATGATGTTGATGTTTTGATGATTTTTTCATGATGATGTTTTTGATCGAAAGATCAGAGTATGATGATGATGTTGTTGTTGATCGAAAGGCCAAAGTGCTGAAGAAGTTGTTGCTGATCGAAAGGTCAAAGTGTTGAAGATGATGTTGCTAATCGAAAGGTCAAAGTGCTGAAGATGATGTTGCTGATCAAAACGTCAAAGTGCTGAAGATGTTGCTGATCAAAGAGGTCAAAGTACTGATGATGCTGAAGACTAAAGATTGAAGATGAAGACTACATGATGTTGAAAAGCTTCCAATGATTTATAGATGTATTACCCTGATGATGTTGATGATTTCCTCTATTTGTCTCCTACTATTGTTGTTGTTGATGTTGTTGTAGAATACCCTTCTCGTTAAGGGGGAGTGTTGAAATATTGTAACTTCGAAGAATATTCTATATGTATATTTTGTGGTCCCTGATGGTCCTACTGGGAGAACCACTTGTTTTATATTGTACCCCAATGCTTCTAATCGGAAGAACTAATAAGATTCATGAGGTTTTCCCCTCTAATTGTAAAGGTGGGTCATTAGCACCCGGTGTGGTTACTTGAGCCTACATGTGTAACTCGAGCCTACATTATTAACTCAAGCCTACATGTCGGATGAGTTAATTGAAGTGAATAGATGAATATAAATAGAGGTGTAGCTCTCCTCATTTGAGCACACACTCTCACTTGTGTAGTGCATTAGTGGAGAAGAGAAGTAGCTGGAGAAGGAGGAGGATCAGGCTTTGATATCTTTGCTAGTTTTATCTTTTATCTTTTTGGGGCATCTATATTGAGGAAGCTTTTGCCGGGTTTTTCCCTTTAGGGTTTTCCCAAGATAAATCTTTTTGTTCCTTTTGTATGGTTGTGCTTGTCTATCTTTCAATGATCCTGTTTATATGCTTTTGTTATGAAAAATGAAATGAAATACTGATGTCTTAGCTAAGCATATGAAAATTTTAACAATAACTTATGCAAATTCCTTTGAATCTGACTTTTGCCTACTTCTCAGAGAATGGAGGTCTTTCTCCTGATCACTCATGAAGGATGCTGCCCTGGAGGTAGAGTCAAACATTCTAGCATCTCAGAAGGTCAAAGGGAAGATAGGAAAGAAGAAGCAACCAATAGACCCTAGTGGGGCTTCTGCATCAGAGAACAAGATTGACAAAATGACCAAACTGTTAGATAGCATGACTACTGAGATGTCTAAATTGAAGGACCAAGGACATCTACCTGTGAGCGGTAAAGGGCCAAGTGACTTTGCTCCTCGAAACCCTATTTTTTCTTTTTATAGAATAGGTAACCCCCCAGTTCAAATTCTCAAAAGGGAGAGGAATCAAGGGGAGGATCAGAGAATAAGAGCTCCATTCCAAAATGTTGTATTAGAAGAAGAGCCAGAATTCATTGAAGAAGAAGGAGAAGCTGAAGATAACATCCATTGCATGGAGGATGAGGTGGACTATTATTTTATGACACAAGCAGAATATGAAGAAGCCCTAATTGATGAGTAGATCATTGAAGGGGTTGTCTACTAGGCTGATGGTCAGGGAGGTTACCAACTGAGGTCTAGACTGGTTGCTCTTCTCAAGAAGAATGTTGTACCTGTCAAGCAGCCTGCTGCACCAGCTAGAAAGGCTGTTATTTTACCAAAGAAGGTAGCTGTCACATCCAAAACATTGCAGAAAACACCACCTTCAGCCATACCTGATCAATCCCAACTCAAACCTATAGCTCATGAGGTAAGGTTCCCAGATAGGTTGCATTATTCTTTCAACCTTGAGCTTGAAATTTAAAAATTGAAAATCCCTTTCCCTTTAATTGAGCTAATGAAAAATTATGCATTCAAGTACTCCACTCTGAATTCCCTTCAACCCAAGGTGCATATTGACACTGACTTTGTGAACCTACAATATGACAATCCTATTGTAACCCTAGGCCCCATGATCAAAGACCTAAAGGACTCATGCCCACCATTTTACATATCCTTGAATATCCATGATAAAATCCTCCATAACTGTCTGCTGGATTCAGGAGCCTCTCATAACCTAATGCCAAAGGCTGTGATGGATGAGCTTGGTCTCAACATCACCAAGCCCTACCATGATTTATTCTCCTTTGAATCTAGGAAGGTCAAGTGCTAGGGCCTCATCAAAGACCTGGTTGTGAACCTAACTCAGCTACCTTCGAAAGGCATCATGATGGACATTGTAGTGGATGATATTCCTCCAAAGTTTGGTCTTTTTCTATCTCATTCATGGAGCAAAAGACTAGGTGGCACCCTTTAAATGGATCTTACATATGCCACCATTCCCATGTTTGCAAGAGAGACTAAGAGGATGTATAGGGAAAATAAGCTTGCATACATTATAAGCAAGGAGAGCAACTCAGTGAATCACCTCATCTATGTAGTGGACACTAATTTTGGGTCTTGCATTTTTCAAATAGATGATTCTCAGTAGACATCAGTCCAACTCACTAAGCCCACCTGTCAGCAGCTATTACGGGGAGAAATTCCTATGGATTAGGGTACCACAATATACAACTTGACTCCAGAAATCAATCTTTTCCAATATGCAATCGAAAGTAAATGTCTAACACTAAAGGATCAGACCTTGTACCTTATTCCGGATAGTTGAAGTAGATCCCCATTGAGCTTTCCAACTTTATCCTGAATTGATAAATTACTTCCTCAACCACAAGTAAGCAATGCAAGCATACTATATATCATGGTGTTAGATCTATTCTAGCATATATAATCAACAAGGTATAAGCATTTGAAATAATCCCATGGATAAAATATTCATTCAAACACACATTATTGGATAGGAAAAGATATTTCTATTAATATAAATCAGAGATTACAATAGATACAACCTCTGATGGCATGTCTATGAACCGGAGAAACTGAATCCCCCACTTGGGCCTCCACCACCTCAATCCTCCATCTCTCGATAGAAAGCTCACAAGCAAAAGACAAGCTTGGGAAGAACACAAAAGTGCTCCAAGGGACAAAGGTATGCAGACTCAAGCATATGTTTTGGCAACAATGGACTATAGTTTCTTTGCTCTCAATTCTCTCATATGCCTTCAATGTACCATAGAGTTCCTTATATATCTTTTCAAAGGGGTAATGAAAGGTCAAATTTGAGTGATCTCAAGGCATAGGGAAGGCCAGGAGTCAAGTGAGTCAGATCCATGTCAAGGAAAACTCTAAAAGGATTTGGATTTTGTACACATCCCGATGTACGCCGTTTTAGGGTTCAAACCCGCGTATATACGCGATTAAGGGTTTAAAAGTCATGTGTATCATTTTCACATGTTTTTAGGGATGATCAAGGAAACATAAAAGGACAAAAAATGCTCCACGGGGTCTAAGGAGTCTGCAAAGGGATAGGGGAAGGCCATACAAAGTGTGATTCACTTGGAGTGGTAAAATCAGCTATAACAGATGCCCCCTAATGTGTGAGTTCGGAGGGGTCATATGATGGATGAAATACATTAAAAGTCCATCCTAGAAGTGGAGTGATGAAGGATCCCAAATGGAAGACCAGCCACCCAATGAACATAGTACAATGATACAACTCTGCACATAACTACAAATACATATAGTAGTCCCGGATACATAAGAGTACAATGGACATGAATAGGCATGATACAAGATATCACATAAGTGGTCATCGCCACGTGAAATATACATAGATCAACATCTCCATGATGAAGATATACAAAGGACCATGATCTCCATAATGGCTGAAGATGTATAACAGATCAAGATCTCCATAGTGGCTAGAAATGTCTAACATATACTAGAATCAAGTCACGAGAGCTAAAATCTCATGAACAATGGCATTATCAAGGAGGTAGCATATAAGAGATGCCACCAATCTGGAAAGTCTTCTACACAAACCGCTATGAGTACATGTCCTACTATGTAAATAGAGGTGTAGAGGTCGAACATAGTAGTCCATTGTCTGATTACCTGTCATTGATGTATACCATTAACAGACGTGAGATCACCCATCGATAATGAAAATGGGAATCAAGATACTAGAGTGCAAACTAACAAGTGTGAATAAATGTGTTGAGGTCGAACACTTGAGAGGATCCGTCGATCAGGGGACATTCACGTATTCCCAAATACTGTCGATGGTTAGAGAACCTGCCACTGATGACTGCAAGTCTCAAGGCACTCAAAATTACTCTAGATTCCAATCCCAGAATAAATGATATGAAGCCGATGGAATGAAATCCGCTGGATGGAGGGCATTAAGGCATCCCCCATCATCCAACACAAGGTACTCAGCAAAGATGTATAATGTGGAAGGACTCGATCATAAGGTGAATGAACCAGTAACTGTACCGGGAATGGCCAACATGCAAAGTTAAGATAATTGAGGAATGGCTGACTCAGGCTTCAAATTCCTTTGAACAAGAGAATAATGGTGTATGGTGACTAAATAGAGGCAACATAGACTCGATATACAAACTGGGACATCTCTCCAACATAGGAGGCATCGACAGAGGCTCCATAGGGACTGGAAGCTTAACCAGTCGGTGGAGATAAACTCAGATAAACGAGTACAACTCCTAAAGTCAAACTATAACCCAACCAATGGATGTGATATACAGTGCTCTATTTGAAGGAGACATGAATCGACAGCTGTGAAAGATAACATCTTTCCTTGTTTGGATTTTTGGTCTTTTGATTTTTTTGGACCTTTTCAATTATTTAAAAATCTTGAAAAAGAATAAAATTGCTTTATAGTTACAGACTAGGAGGAGACAACTATCATAAGGGAAAACAAACTAGTTCCAAGGAGTGGAACATACCTATGCTCAATGCAAGGATACATGTGTAGGATATCGACACTCAGGGGAAAATCCCCTCCCGGTAAAAAGGGAAACAAGCTGCGAAGGATATAAAAAATGGCTCTGCATGGCTAGACATGAGACAAGCTCGGGCTATATGGCTGAAACACAATCTCAGGGAAGCCAACATAAAGCTCAATGAGGCAGGCAAAGCTCATGATAATGCATTCACAACTTGCCATGAGGGATTCCTGAGGGAAATAGGCCAGCAAAAGATTAAGAGGAGTATGAGGCTCTTGCGAAATGTCATGGCAGTACTATACAACGGACTCCCACACCCTAAAGGAGAAAATGTCAGCATGGGCACCAAATGAAAATAAGGTGATAACTAGGGTACCCATGTAAGGTGAAGCTCTACCACTCATATCATGCCACTTCTAAAATAGCAAGAAGGTTCCGTGACATAATAGAGTGCGTTCGTACCTAAGGTCATGATGAGATGGTCATAAGGTCATGCAAAATGCAAACGGTGATGAAACCTAACCTATATGCCAGTTTAGACATGATACCTAAGATCGGCATGAACGGGTCAATCCAATGGTTGAAACAACACTGAAAAAGGTCCTCTACATCATGAATTATATAAAAAATGGTCCAAAATGGTTAGAAAATGTCAAAACTATAGGAAAGGGGGTAAAATTTTCAAATATCTGAAAATTTTCTATAAATAGTAAATAATTCAAAATATTATAAAACATTTGAAATTTTTACCCATTTGAGCTCATATTTTCCACAGTGAATTCCAGGAGATCCAACCGGCGGAATACACTATCGTTTCTTCCAGGTATTTACCCATGCTCTTCTCTTTCATGTCAATGCAATTTTTATCAAATTCCATGGTCAATTAAGCTTTCTAGGCCAAACTAAAAAGGGCGCTGCGGCCCATGTGGAAATTGAGGGTTTTTTCATGTATAGGGCTGGATATACATGGAAAATGACCCCAAAGCCACGTACATACACGGTTGTTTTGAAAACATTCGCGTATGAGGCCATGCATATGGTTTTTCAATAATCTAATGGGCAAATTTGCAATTTCTTGTGTAGGATGGTCCTAGAGTGGAGAGAACGTGAACATGGTGAGGTAGAGAAAGCAGTAAGGGCCGATCTAATGGCTCAAAAAGCTCTATGTGCATGCATACTCTACAAGTTTTGGTGTCTTGGTGGTTTGAGGGCCAAACCAAGACTATTACAGATGCTGGTGGATTACTGGGATCCAAACTCTAAGTCCTTCCAGATAGATGGGATGTCCCTCACTATAGAGGTGGAGGACATATACTTCATTACTGGGATTTCTAGACGAGAGGAAGTGGTGAACCTTAGTTCTCGTAGTGGGCCAGGAGGTGGACTGACTATCAAAGAGTACATTGCAGTGTACTGCTATCCAGACACAGAGAAGGTGGGGAGTTAGGTCCCTACCAACGCTATACAGGTGCTAGGCCTAAAGGCCATACTATTGACATTAGGTAGGATAGCAGGCTTGGCATCACTCCACCAGGCCTCGCGGCCTCTGATGTTCTATGCAGTGGAGTGCATGAGACCCATGATTTATGACTAGACCACTACACTACTAGGAACATGAAACATCGTCTCAATGAGTGTAAGGCAGGTAGAGTGTGGAAATTCATGTTCAGTAGTATACTGAGCACATTTTTCTTCGAGCGTGTTCCAAGATTGAGCCCCAGAGTAGACGTTCCTCTTCACGGGGTTTGAGATCCAGCCCAACGGCATTGGGCAGATGCTATGCACAGAATGGGGGGAGGTAGGGTGGCCAACCCCTATCCAGCTGACTTCTTTTCATGGTGGCGGCGTCAGATAGTTGCCATCGATGACTACCCCTATGCAGGGATAGATTTCTGGGGGGACCTGGACATGCCGCTACCACCAGGATCGAAATATGGCGATATAGGTAGCGAATCTCGACCCTATCTTTTTTAAATTTTTTGAGTTATTTAATTTTTTGTGTTTTCTGATTATATGGAATCAAAAGACATATTTTTGCATGATGATACATAGTGAAATCTATCATTTGTGTGCAGATGTGGGACCACGACGGCCAGAAGGCTTCCCTCATCACAGATGGAGGCGAAGAGGAGATGATATCATGGGTGTGAATGTGGAACGGATGCTCCAAAGCATTCATACCAATTTTGTGAGGTTGACACACAGGGTTCCCATGGCGTAAGTCGAGGACTTTCCTGAGGCTATGCAGCGCCAGGTGGTGGGTGTACCATGCACATGGGTGTGATTATTCCGATGGCTAGCTAGATCCATAGTGACCTTCCATGATCACAACCCTCCTCCTCCTCCACATGATTAGATACCTGGGATTCTATACATTTTGTACTACCGTGTATTATATGTTGGTGGCTCAAGAGCCCCAATTTTGTATCATCACACTATGTATTATCACATTTTGGATGTTTATATAAAACGTTTTATGGTGATCGGTTTATTTATTTACATGTGTAAAAATTGTGTTTGTGATGAATTTACTGTGAATGAAACAAATGCCAATCTAACACGTAGTTAGAATATGAGTCAGAAACTTGATTATTAATTCTTGGAATGTGTATGTATGTTATATTGTCAAATTGTCGTTCTAATAATCTCACACATAAGAATCTTCTTAATAATGTCGGATCTCTAACATGGTACAAACCATTAAGCTGTGACACTACTAACTCTGAATCAAGACGTACCTCAAGAGAGAGAACACCATGTGAAATGGCATCCCATAGAAGCTCAATAACAGCACTATATTCAGCAACATTGTTGGAAGATGGTCGTAGACATACACCTCCTGAAGACAGTACTTGACCCATAGGAGTATAAATCACCCAAGAAGCAGAGGCTGAGTGTTGAGTGTGATGGCTTGCACCATCTGCGAATCCTATGTAGGTGGAATATTCCATTGACATCTTCCAAAATAAATGGAAACTAATCACAAACCCAATCACGATAAGAAAAATACCTAACTATGCAAAACTATACACTAATATACAATAAGTAGCCTTGCCTGAAAACCATGCATAGTACTTCTTGAGATAGAGCCCATTTCTAGGCTCCGCCAAGGCTGTTCCTTCGTAATCCACTAACTCATAAGCACCCTTCTCTAACATAGGTTTGACCACGTAAGGACCTCGCCACATAGGATTAAATTTTCCTGCCCCCAAGGGTTCTTTCAGTTGATCCCACAAAAGGACAAAGTCTCCCTCATTAAAACTCCTTGGATGGATAGACTTATCGTATTGGACCTTTACATGATGTTTATTGACTTCTAGAGCCACCAAGGCATCCCGACGCTACTCATCAAGTTGATCAAGGTGGACCAAACGCTTCTCCAATGGTGAAGTGTTTGGTAAGAGTTCTACAGCTAGCTTCAAAGAAGGAATCTCGCATTCAACCGACAATATCAACTCCACTCCATGTACAAGTTGATATAGAGAAAAACCTATGGCAGTCTTAACAATGGTTCTATATGCCCACAAAGTAGGATATAACATGATGTACCAATTATTCTTGCTTTGTACGATGGTTCGTTGGATAATGGATTTGAATTATTTGTTCACTGCTTCTACCTGTCCATTCACTTGAGGGTAGTAAGAGGAGGAATGTTCTTGCTTGTACCCTAACTTTGATGCCAACTCTTCCATCATATGGTTCTGAAAGTGCGAGCCATGGTCAGTGACAAGCTCTTTCGGAATCTTGAACCGAGTAATAATTTGGTTGAATATGAAGTGGGTGGCTGTCTCACCATCATATTTAACTGTAGGCATAGCATCAGCCCATTTCGTGAAGTAATCGACAGCCACTATAATATGATGGTGCCCCCCAGCCAAAGCTGGGTTGCAATCCATAAAATCAAGCCCCCACTTAGTGAAGGGAATGGTGGTGATAATGGGATGTAACGGGGTAGGTTTCTAGTGCATATTACTTACGAACACCTGGCAAGGGTAGCACCTCTTGACCGCATCAACATAATCCTTAAAGATTGACGGCTAGAAATAACCCACTCTTAAGATCTTTTGAGCTGTAGAAATCCCAAATAAATGACCACCACACGCCCCTCCATGGAAATCACTCAGCACTACCTTATCCTCTTCATGAGTTAAACAACATCGTAAACTGGAATCTACCCCATAGCGGTACAAAGTGTTATCCACTATGAGGTAGTTCTTAGAGACGTGACGTAATTGTCATTGTTCATCTCATGAGAGGTGAGTAGGGGTATTCAATGTTTGTAAATATATTATGATATCCTCATACCATGGGTCTAAAGTTGAGATTAAGAAGATGTGTTCATCAACAAACGTATCTTCACAAACCAACTCCTCAAATTGGAAAAGTTGGAAAAGTTGGAAAAGTTGGAAAAGTTGACACATGAAGCCTCTAGTCAAATTGGAAAAGTTGACGACAAATCTTCGTAAGAATTTTGCCATGCCTTGCAAACATTGAATATGACGAATATTCTTCAGGGGAGACAACTGAAGTATTGCCTCAACCTTCAAAGGGTTGACTCTTATACCCTCTTTAGAAATGATGAATCCTAACAAACGACCTAACTTCACACAAAAGATGCACTTATGAGGATTCAATCTAACCAAATAATGTCAGCATCTTTTGAATACCAATCTCAAGTGCTAGGGATGACACATTCTCATACGAGGATGAGTAGCAAGGTTATCCAAAAAAACTTCGATAATTGACTTGAGATCGTGGAAGATCAAGGTCATTTCCCGATGAAATGTAGCTCTGGCATTTTTAAGGCTGAAAGGCATTTTCCGATATGCAAAAGTTCCCCAAGGACAAATAAATGTAGTCTTATGTTGGTCCTTAGGTTTAATTTGTATCTGATTATATCTAGAAAAGAATCCCATAAAGGAAAAAACCTCACTACTCGCACGCTCATCCAAAATATGATCAATAAATGGTGTGGGGAAATTGTCCTTAGGACAAGAACGATTCAAATCATGGAAATCAGTACATATGCAGATCGCTCCCTGCTTTTTATCCACCAGAATAGGGTTTGAAACCCACTTTGTCAAGGGAACGAGATAGATGAAACCAGCTTTCAACAGTTTCTCTATCTCTGCCTTAATCATGGGTGCTTTCCTAGGATTCACCGCCCGCAAGCGTTGTCGAACAGGCTTAGCATTGGGATAAGTCTTAATCTCATGCTCGATAATGCAAGGGTCGATGCCTAGCATTTTGTTGTAAGACCAAGAAAAAATATCATGAAATTCTTTAAATAGCTCGGTGTATTCTAGAATCTCAGTATGGGAACATTCCGCCCCAATATAGACATTCTCTATCCTTCCAGGATTGTGAGAGATGTTGATAGGAATCATTGAAGATATGTTCACCATGATTCCATTAACCATATAACTAGGAGAGCTTAATGGAACCATAGGACTACCAACTCTCTCACTAAGAACCGCCCTAAAATCCTCACGCTCCAAATGGTTAAGCTCAGGAAGAAAGTAAGATCTATGATGGAGTTCCTCCCATGGTGGCTCAACTCCCGACATAGCCTCAATAATTGCTTCATATGAAGAGAAAACCATATCAAGGCAGTCATGCATGTGAGAATACTATACTACCCATGCCGGCAGCACATAAGGGTCCTCCTCCTGCGTCCACAAAGTGGAAGGACTAGGTTCTACAACACACTTGAGATTAGCTTGAGAAGCTATCATAGTTGCAGGAAATGTCACGTCTGTGCAAAAAGACACTGATCTCATAGATGTCGAAGCCTCACCGGAACTATACCTTATCATAAGGATCAGTGCAGGATAACTAAAGCTTCCCATGAGGGATGGATACATGCCTACACCCACACTCCCAGTTGCCGGCTAAGAGTGCTCAATGATCGGGATCAAAGCTCCCGAAGATGTAGTGACAAACAAATTCTTGAATCTCGTTTGATCAATTGTTACTATCTTCCCATTACGTGGAAAGCATACAATGTGGAACAGGGAAGAAGCAACGGCTTGCATACTATACATCCAATTCCTACCCAGCAATATATTGTAGTCAAGGGGCGCATCAACCACCTCGACCTCTATCGCAACGGTCTTCCCTCCCAAACAGACTTTAAGGGAAGGAAGGATGCCGTGTAGCCTAAATGATCTCCCATCGAATGCAATTAACATGGTCACTGATTTAGACAGCTCAGGGGAACCCAGACCCTTCCAACATCATAAAGACATCATAGAAGCGGTAGTTCCTTCATCAATCACAGTGCGCTTGACGGTCATATTAAGACATTCTACATGAATCAAAAGAGACACATAGTAAGGCAAGCGAGGCTGAAGTCCTGCGGTTTCAAATTTAATCACGGAGGAAGAATCATCATCATTCACACCAAGGGAAAAAAGCAACGCTTTCCTTTGTGAAGGACAACTCTGAAGCACTTCCAATGCAGACATCACACAAGGAGTATGGCCCAAATCCTCAACAACTGAATAGTTCCAGGTGGCTCGGGCATTTGGATTGTGCCCCGAATGCTTAAGGACTCCCTTAGGAATGCAAGGTGCAATTTCAGGGTTATCCATAGGTTTCTCAATACATAAAGGGGACCCTGGTGAATCAGGCTCTTTGCCTGGGCTAGGTTGTAATGAGCCATAATCTTTCACACGGGTCACAACTTTCGCAGCATGGACCATGTTAATGCAACCACGACCACTACCCTTCGGCGGATCTTGATCACCACTAGATTGATCATGGGACCTCGACTTCATATTTTGATTGTGCGGTAAAGGGTTAGTTAGCATAGCTGGGCCCTGTGCCAAGAACCTTGAGGCTTCATCAATACGAGGGCACAAGTAAGTGAGGTGATTGTCCTTACATAACTTGCAAGGGAACTTAACCTTACATTTTGGTTTGCTTGTCCCCCCAAGCATTACGGCCATTCTTGTCATTACTATTAGCATTCTCATTCTTATTCCCACCCTTACGATTATTCTTACCCTTTTTTCTATTCTATCTAGGATGCTGCTTACCCTTTTGGTCCGACGATTGCACTGAAAGTACACTCGCCGTTTGGGCGGGTTGAGACGAAGCCGTAGCTTGTCCCGAAGTAGATTGGTTGATTGACAATTGACTAACTTGTTTTACAACCGAATCTGCAGGTTTCTCACTTGCACAACCAACAATGTCATTGGCATGTGGTCCAGGTTTGAATTTGGGGTCGAAACTAGAACGCAGAGCATTGGGAATAATCTCATATAACAAACCGGACTGAGCATAGATCAAGTCCAGTTCCTGCACCCTAAAAATCACTTGTTCCTCATTCTGCACTCCGGATGTAGAAACATCCTTCGCTATATATGGCAATAACGACTTAAGGAACCATTCAAGGAGGAATTCCAGTGGTATGAAGGATTTAATTAACCTCTTCTGTCTATGCCACTCTTGGATATGATCCGAGATATGTGTGGATTTATCTTGCCAAAATGTTCACAAGAGTTCAGTACGAATGTCATAATGCACTGGTAGTTGGAAGTGGTTAAGAAAAGTCATCGCAAGGTCATCGAACAAAGAGAATGCTCCCCTAGGTAGATCTATATACCATTTCATGACAGGCCCTGTAAGGGTGCGTTGAAATATCCTTAAACGGATGGAATCCTGGTGTAAGGAATTCGAAGAGCACCATAGGTGAAACGTAGTAACATGTTCGCTCAGATCCTCTCCCGGTTTTCCCTCAAAATTAGGTATGTCCGAGGGAAGCTTAGTAGGGACAGCCGGCCAGGCTGGGTCATGAGCTACAGGATCGTTCGTTAATCTCGACAAGTCAAGAAGATTCAGCGTCATGAGGAAAGGGAGCCTAGGATGATGAGGTCAATGGACTGCTCCCTGATAGGTCTGATTCATATAGGTCTGATTACCACCATGGCCTTGGCCATAGTTCCCTCCTCCTGTATGACCTGTATAGGGTGGCATGGAAGCACCATAGTGTGCTGGACCTTGACTATTAGGAGCTACGAAGCCGTAATTAGGAGAATAAGCATGTTGTTGATACCTGCCCCCATAAGGTGAAGAACCCTGTCCATACTGCGTCCCATAATAGGGCCCATAAGTCATCGCATGAAATGTCCCATGAGACACTCCATAAGTAGGAACATATGTTCCGAAAGTAGGAATATACATTCTGGAAGTAGGAATGTGACCTTTAGAAGTATGAGCATGACCTACCGAAACAACGGGCTGTACATGAAGCTGAGACACAATTGGTTTAGTAACCGCAGTACGGACATGACTCGTAGAAACATTTTGGCTCGAAGGACCACGTGAATAAGGTGGAGGGTGAACATTTGAAGAAGTAGGGACAGAGGATGGAGAGACCTGAGTAATAATGTACGTACTATTCCCTATAGTCACTCGTCTCAGGTTTGGTATCCTAAGAGGATCACTAACCCTAGGCCTAGGAGGAATATGTGATGTAACTTCCACCACCGGGATGGAAGGTGCAATGTAACTAGTGCTCCCAAACCTCTCCGCATGGTAAGGAATGAGAGTTCCCCCAGGCATAGTGTTAGGCTTGAACTCAGAATCGACATGAAATGCCAAATCATGTGTAGGAAAACCAGACATACCATAACTACCATAGCTAGTGCTTACGGGTTCAAAATGAGTCTCGGCATCCTCCGACATTCCATATAAGTAATGTGTCAATGGGGAATCAACCCTAGAGTGAGTAGGTCTATCATGAAAGGTTCCTATCTCAGAAATCATAGGACCTAACTCATCCAAGTCAAGTGAAGGATCGTAGGTAGGAGTAAACTCCCCATCTTCCACTTGAATGGGAGAAGGTGGTTTAGGAATACCTTCCATATGGTCTCCCATGGTGTGTGAATCAATGTATGAAATAGTCTACCTATAATGTCTATGTCTCTCTCCCAAAGGAGGAGGAAATGTAGAAGGAGGAAGTCCTGCTGAACGACGAGAACGACGAGGAGCCGCACCAGAATCCACAATGACTCAAAAAATAGAAAAGACTCTCTATTTATGCAAACCTTAGGCAAGCTATCATGCACAGAGCCATCACTAATAAAATATAAATCCAAATGCAAGCAATCAAGGGCAGGATAAGTGAGTGCCCGAATGAAGCAGGTATGTCTTGCCTAGGAGAGGCTTGAGACTCCCATACACAACAAGCAGTGGTACGTAACCAATTATTGTGTCCCTCAGCTTCAACACGTAAAGTGACTGTGCTATCCAACCCCAAGCTGGCCAGGACACTCGCGGAAAAACCCCAGCAAAGTACCCCCTTGATATCCTAGGTAAGGCCACTAAGGTCACCTCAATATAATCAATGCTTAGGCGGACAGTCGCAGGCGGGATTGACCGTATGGGTAGGGTATCAAAGCCTAAAACTCTCGAAAGAGTCCCCATATATGAATACAATCCTAGAAATATCTCTGGTGCTACTTAGTTATGACTAGGGGTCATCCCAATCAATAACCACTCACACTCCCTCATGCTTAACTCCCTTTTGAGAGGAGGATTCTGAGAAACATTGGTTATACCAAGGATTTCACACACTCACCTGGACAGACACATACATGTTGTTTAGTGGTCTTGGAGAATTTACTCACAATGAACTATTCCAAGACCCTAAAACCTAATCTTGTTGGTGCACCTTATAAAATAAAAGAGTGTAGTTCATTTTAATTAAGTGTTGATTTTAATTGGCTTTATTACTCAAAAGAGGGATGTGGTCATGCAACTAATGGTGTTATGACACAACATGAAGTAAAATGCACACCTAACAATCAATGCAAATGCATTGTGTCCATGAAAACAGGGTATGCTACTACGTGAAATGCACAAGTTTTCTTCAAATGATGAATGCAAGATTTCCTATATGAAATTCTAACTAATACTCCAAAGCAAATCTAGTGCAAGTACAATGAAAAATGCAAAATGAAATGCATGATGATAAGCAAATGTTTTTGGATTTTTTGAAATAAAATGAGATACAAAAAGCAAAAGAATGATTCTACAACCCCCTGACTCTGTAAGCACACTCAAACAACACTCAAGCAAAGAACTAAGGTAAAACAAATCTAATGCACTAATCTCAAACAAAAAATCGAAAATGCCATGACAAGAACCTTCTTAAAAAAAAATTTAGCCTAAAAAAAACATTTTTGGTCAGAAACAGAGGTATAAACAGACTCAGGTAGTGCCAAAGGAGACTCAACAATCATCAAAATTCACCCAGCAACCATTTAACTTCCACTAAAAGGAAAAACTAAGGGCATACGCGACTGTTCGCGGTAAACCCCTGTGTATACATGGAAATCAAAGAGAAACCCGCATGTATACGCGACTGTGAGTTAAAAACTCACGTACGGGAAGAAAGGTGCATAAAATCAAGGAAAATAGACAAGCTGAGACAAACTTCACACCAATCAGACACTACCAGGAAAACATGCCCCCAGACCCGACACATAATCAAGAGAGAAAGAGCAATTCAAATTCATTGAATGCTGGTAGAACAACCCCCAAAGGACAACTGCTAGGAACTCCCCAGTAGAGTCACCAATTCAGTTACGGAGAGAAATTTCTATGGCTTGTGGTACCACAACAGATAGCTTGACTCTAGAAATCAATCTTTTCCAATATGCAATAGAAATTAAATGTCTAACACTAAAGGATCAGACCTTGTACCTTATTTCGGATGGTTGAAGTAGATTCCCGTTGAGCTTTCCAACTTCAGCTTGAATTGATAAATTACTTCCTCAACCACAAGTAAATAATACAAGCATACTATATATCATGGTGTTAGATCTATTCTAGCATATATAATCAACAATGTATAAGCATTTGAAATAATCCCATGGATAAAATATTCATTCAAACACACATTATTGGACAGGAAAAGATATTTCTATTAATATAAATCAGAGATTACAATAGATACAATCTCTGACGGCACGTCTGCGAACCGGAGAAACTGAATCCCCCACTTGGGCCTCCACCACCTCAATCATCCATCTCTCGATAGCAATCTCACAAGCAAAAGGCAAGCTTGGGAAGAACACAAAAGTGCTCCAAGCGACAAAGGGATGCAGACTCAAGCATAAGTTTTGGCAACAATGGACTATAGTTTCTTTGCTCTCAATTCTCTCATATGCCTTCAATGTACCATAGAGTTCCTTATAGAGCTTTTCAAAGGGGTAATGAAAGGTCGAATCTGAGCGATCTCAAGGCATAGGGAAGGCCAAGAGTCAAGTGAGTCGGATCCATGTCAAGGAAAACTCTAAAAGGATTTGGATTTTGTACACATCCTGATGTACGCGGTTTTAGGGGTCAAACCCATGTATATACGCGATTAAGGGTTTAAAAGTCACATCTATCATTTTTCACATGTTTTTAGGGATGATCAAGGAAACATCAAAGGACAAAAAATGGTCCACGGGGTCTAAGGAGTTTGCAGAGGGATAGGGGAAGGCCATACAAAGTGTGATTCACCTGGAGTGGTAAAATCAGCTATAACAGCAGCCCGAAGAAGTAACAATAGCAATCTAGACAATGTATTTTGATGGGGCTAGCACTCGAAGCTCAGCAGGTGTAGGTGTAGTATTGATCTCCCCATCTAAGGAATTCATCCACCTATCTTATAAGCTTGATTTTAAAACCACTAACAACATAGCAGAATATGAAGCCTTGCTGCTAGGAGTGAAAGCTTCCAAGGAGACGGGGATCATGTGCATGAATATTTTTGGAGATGCAGACCTCATCATACAGCAGGTCAATAACACTTTTTAGACAAAAAATATCAGACTGAAGGCCTATAGGGACGGGGTATGGAAAATTAGAGACTCCTTTATGTTTTTTGAACTTTCATATATTCTTAGGGCTTTGAATCACCTGGCTGATTCCTTGGCTATATCTGCAGGTCTGTTTGTTCCTCCTTTACCCCCTAAACTCAACTATGATGTTCAGGTCAAGTACAGACCCTCTCTGCTAGATAATGTAAAATTTTGGAGGGTGTTTGAGAATGATGATGAGCTTAGTAAATTCCTTCAATTTGTAGATGAATTCTCTGACATACAAATAGACCAGGAAACCTAAACATGGAGGAATCCAAACATCTCAAGTTAAAAGATAAAGCGGTTGATCAGAACATTGTCCAATTGCCCAACAACTACATAACTCGAGGTCTAGTACCACTGGAAGAATTGTTTGATCACAATGACATCCCTTTCAAGCTTGCCAAAAGGGAGCTAGATCTTGCTATCCAAGAGAAAAACATAGGGAGCTAAATCCATCCTAAACTGATAAATCTATCCATGGGGTTGAATGCTGATCAGAGGTCTAAATTTTGTAGCTTGATAAAAGAGTTTGCTGATGTTTTTTCCTGGGAGTATAGTGACCTAAAAAATTATGAAACCAATATCATCCATCATAGAATTCCTTTGGAGAAGGACACCATTCCTTTTAAGCAAAAGCTGAGACCCATCAGCCCTCTCCTATTACCAGTGATTGAAAAGGAAATCCACAAGCTCCTCAAATCCAAGATCATAATTCCCCTCAGGTATTCCAAGTGGATTGCAAACCTAGTAGTGGTAAAAAAGAAAAATGGGGAAATCAGGTTATGTGTGGATTTTAGAAACCTAAACAAGTGTTCCAAGAAAGACAACTATCCATTGCCCAAGATGGAACACCTATTGCAGAAAGTCTCGGGGGCTAGGCTTATGTCCTTCCTTGATGGCTTCTCTGGATACAACCAAGTTGCTGAGCACCCTGATGACCAAGAGAAGACTGCCTTTACCACCCCTTGGGGAACCTTCATGTATGCTAAAATGCCATTTGGGCTACTGAATGCTAGGGCTACTTTTCAGAGAGCCATGGACCTAGATTTTGTAGGGCTAAAAGATAAGTTTGTGCTAATATATTTGGATGACCTAACAGTTTACTCTCATAGCCATCATGACCACTTGCAACATTTAAGGAAGGTCTTTCTGAAGTGCAGAAGGTATGGAATATCACTGAACCCTAAGAAGTCCCAGTTTGCACTTAGTGAAGGAAAAATCCTGGGCCATATAGTTTCAGCTGAAGGTGTAAAGATCGATCCTGTAAGAGTGGAAGCAATTCAGAAGCTGTCAATACCAAGGTCAAAAAGAGACAATCAATCCTTTTTAGGCAAGCTAAACTTTTTCATGAGGTTCATTCCTAATTTCTTCGAGCTGGTGAAGCATATAACAGTCATGCTGAAAAAAGATGCAAAAATAAAGTGGACTGAGCAGGAAAGAAACTCTTCTGAAGACATTAAGAAAACTATCATGGAAGCCCCAACCCTGATCAGTCCTGACTACACCAAGGTTTTTTACATTTTCTCTTTTGCGTCTTATGACACAGTAGTAGTTGTACTATTACAAAATAATGATGAGGGTCTTGATCATCCAATTGCATTCTTCAGCAAAACCCTGAGAGATCCTGAGCTGAAGTATAACCCAATTAAGAAGCAGGCTTATGCTCTCATAAAATATTTGAATACTTTCAGAATCTACATTCTCCATGCAAAGGTCATTGCATATGTCCCTTCCGTTGCTGTGAAGGATGTTTTGACTCAGCCTGAAATTGATGGGAAGAGAGCTAAGTGGATTTCCAAACTCATTGAGTTTGATATAGAGGTGAAACCCACTAAGTTGGTAAAGGGACTAGGTCTGGCCAAACTCATGGCCAAATAAAACAGTGAATTGATGGGATTGAATTTCACATGTGTCAAATCATCAAAGGTGCAGACTGTGGTAGTAGCAGAAACAGAATTAAATCAAGATCAGAATGACATTCCATTAGTAGCTGGAAACATATATTCATGTGAGTGGTACTCAGGTATCATTCAATTTTTACAAAAATTAGAAGTTTCTCCTGATCTCACTCCTAACCAAGCACGAGCTCTTAAGTTGAAATCTGTTAAGTTTTGCATAATTGTCAAACTGCTGTACTAGAGAGATCAGTCTGGAATTTTGCTAAGGTGTCTAGATAAAGAGGAAGTAGAGCAGGTCATGCATAATTTTCATTCCAGAACATGTGGGGACCACCACTATTGGAAAACCACAGCCCACAAGATCTTAAGAGCAGGATACTATTGGTCAGTCCTCTTTGCTAATGTATGCACTTTTGTAAGGGCCTATGACCAATGCCAAAGATTTATAGGGAAGCAGCAGCTCAAGTCCTTGCCCCTTAGGCCTATTGTGCTGAATGGGCCTTTCCAGTAATGGGGTCTGGATTTCATAGGTGAAATAAATCCATCTTCTAGTGGACAACATAAATGGATCTTAGTAGCCATTGACTACTTTACCAAATGGATAGAAGCAGTACCCACCAAGAATGCCACTCATCAAGTCATCATGAGATTTTTATATGAGAATATCTTTAGTAGGTTTGGCTGCCCAGTAAGGTTAGTAACTGATAATGCACCAGCTTTCAAGGCTGGGGAATTAGTTAAAATGTGTGAATCAATGGGGATTCAACTAGTGCACTCCACATCCTATTATCCCCAAGGCAATGTCCTGGCTGAGTCATCCAACAAAAGCTTAGTCAGAATCATCAGGAAATTGCTAGAGACAAATTAGAAAAGTTGGGATTCAAAACTTAAGTTTGATTTATGGGCTGATAGGGTAACAGAAAAAAGATCCATAGGGACTTCTCCATTCAAGCTATTCTATGGCACTGAGGCCATTTTTCCTATGCAGCTCATCCTTCTAGTGGCAAAGCTCTTTCAGGAAGAGGAAGATGAACCAAATGATATGGTGAGAAGGATGATGGATTTGGTGGATTTACAGCAAATAAGGAAGCAAGTTGTAGGAAAATCAGAAGCCCATCAACAAAGGATAAAGGGCATGTTTGAAAAAAGAGAAAAAGTAGACAACTTTTAGGTGGGAGATTGGGTCCTCAAGTGAGATGTTGTCGGACAGGACAAGGGAAAACATGGAAAAATTGACTCTTTGTGAATTGGCCCTTTTGTTATATCCCAAGTACATAAGAATAACACTTCAAATTGCAGAATCTGGAAGGTGAAGAGGTACTTGATGGCCCAGTGAATGAGCGGTTCTTGAAACTTTATTTTATTTGAGGCTCTGAGGCCTTATTATTGTAAATTAGTAGATAGTAGGTTGCTTTTCTTTCAGAATAAACTCCATTCCCAATGGAATAGTAAATGATAGTGTTAAGTTACTTAGTTTCTTTTAGGGAAAGGAATTTTTGGTCTGGGGTTCTTGGGACCTCACTGGGAGGTTCCCATCCCCAAGTAGGAACCAGATGTTATCTCCCAAAATAATTTATTTTGATAGTATGAAGAATTTAACTCATGCAATGAAGGATATGAAGATCACTGACAGTTAGAAATCCTATGTTTTTTATTTGGACGAAAATTTCATAAAGTTCTAGCTTTCGGTGGCTTAGGCGAGGACTATCATAACTCATTAGCCACCAAAAAGCAATGTTTTAGCAGCTAAATAGTTGAACGTGGGCCAAAGGAAAAGTACCGAAAGCGGTTTGAGCAAGCAAAGTCAAAGTAACACTTTTGGTGGCTTAGGTGAGACTATAGAAACTCATTAGCCACTTAAAATGGGCACTTTCGCTAGACTAGAAAGAGAGATAAAATGGGTTTAAACCGCTGAAAGCGAGTGGCAAGCAACACCGGGAAAGGTACATTCGGTGGCTTAGGCGAGGCTCAGAACATCTTGTCAGCCACCGAAAAGGGTCGTTTTCGGCAAATTAGAAAGGGGTGCAACATATACACTAACCATCGAAAGCTGGAAGATAAATATCGGGTGGAAACCCTTTTGACAGTTTAGGCGAAAGCTATGGCATTTGTGTTGATCATCGAAAGAACAATTTTTGACAGCGATTGGAGGTTTAATCCTCTACGACGTCGATGTTTTGGAGGGCTTGTCCTTTATGTCACTGACACTACGAAGAGTCTAGTGGTTTGAGGTTCCAATGTTTTAGAGGTTAGTCTTCTCGACCTCTGACGCTTAACCATCGTGACATTAGTGGTTTGAATCATCAACACTACAGCAGCATTCAGGTTTAAAGTTCTGATCCTTAGTGTTTAGAGATTCTGATTGCTAACGGGTTTTTAGTTGTTTATTCAATAGTTCAAAAAGGTTTCTGACATGGTCGAGATCTACCGAAAGCAGAGATTCAACACGACAACGGGGTAACGATTCCGGCGGTTTAAGCAAGAAATATCACGTTTAGTTAGCTGCCAAAAGCTAGCATCTCAGCGGTTAGCTGATAAAATCATGGAGGATCTTAAACCACCGAAAGGCTAAAATAGGGAAATGGTTGGGAACTGTCACATCCAACCCTGTCAGCAAGACAAAAGATCATTTTAGAGCATGATTACCCACTGAAAATATCTAGAGCTGTGTGACTGCATGTGAAATGAGTGAAAAGGGTCATTATGCAAGTAGCCAAAACTGATCTAACCACCAACCTTTAGTTTCCCTCCACTTGTCCCAAGGGTCATCAAATAACCACCGAATGTTGTGACTGAGGTAGGGTATGGTTATCTGGGAAAATATATCTCAGGGATTGAGCTGTTGTCATCATTTGGGTGGCCTCAGCTTCCATAAATGACAGAAAATCCTCATAATCAGTTCCATGGGACTCCATCGTATTTCATATTTGAAATTGGCATTTTTTCACCAAAAAAATCACTCTGAGAGAGAAGCCTGCTAAAGCAAATTATATAGAATATCTAGAAGAATGTTTTTGTAGGTACCTAGGAGATACACCCATCAAGATGAAGAAAAGTGGACCAGCTCTCAGATAGGAGCTAGGTGATGTCAGTTATTTAGAGGCCCATCTAGAGGTTTGCAGATTGTTCCAAGAGGTAGGCTACTACAAATACTGTGAAAAAATACATGGTTTTCATTAGCAGGTGGCTGAATATTTTTCCCTTTCATTTGATGGTTCAAAAGAAGTCGTAGGAAGGGAGGAATTCCTCATAGATGAAGCACTAATCTCAGAGGTGATTGAGCTCCCTTGCACAAGAGAGAAGTGGTTCAAGACCACCATACTCAAAAATGTGGAATTGAGATCATATCTTAAGCCTTGGCATAGGGGAATAACATGGAAGAAGGTTGTGCCATCATCATGGCTGGAAGAGAACTGGAAGCAGCTGCTAAAAGCCATTGTGGTCTATTTGACCTGTGAAGGGAGATACAATAGAGCAATGATCTATCATTTCAAACTCATGAATTACTTCACAGGTAAGAACCCTCTTAATCTGCCCTTTTATTTACACAGGAGTCTAGGGAAGATGGGACATCAAGTGAAATCCCAGACATCCAATATTGTTGGCAGGTTTTGCCACCATGGTCTTATCCAGCTATTGGTCTAGGAGTTGTTGAAGAAAAGAAACATTGCTTGGCCCTATTTTCTGTTCTGGAATGGCTTTGAGACAGGCCTTCAGCCAGAGGAGAAAGGTAAGTCTCATGTTAAGAAATCTAGCAATCCAAGGAGTGGGAGAAGAAGGAGGAGGGAAATTTCCCCAGTTGCAGCAGCTGAACAACCTCCCTCCTCCTCCAAAACCAAGAAGACAAAAAGAATTTGGATTTTGGTGAGAAAGGTCAGGGGAAAGAAGCACACTAGGAGAATGTCTTAAACCTACCTTATTCAGATTCTGAGGAAGAACAAGGAGAGGATGCAACCCTAGCTCTGCAAATTGTTCCATTTACTGGAGCATTGACATCCCCCACACCACAGGAACAAGAAGAACCAGCTGAAAGGGATTCCTCTAGCAAACCTAGAAGTCAAAGGATCAATCAGCTACTATGTCAGGTTTATGAAATGGATGTCTTTGAAAGAGAATTGAAGAGAAATAATGAAACATTGACTACGAGAAACAAGCTATTGCACAAGTCCTACTTAGAGCAGAGAGAGAGATGGATTTTCTTGAAAAATCTAAACACCAGGTACCTGAAGGACAATACCAAGTTACTCAGTATGGTGAGGCTCCAAATGCTGCAGTTGAAAGAATCAAAATCAAACCCTAATAGCCACCTTGCTTTGTCAACCCTAGCTGAAGCAGCCATCAGTCTCTAGCCTCCTGAAACAAGCTAGGGCCCTACAAACACTCCAAACACGAAGCCCTCAGAAGAAGAAAGTTGAGCGTATGGGATAGGAAATGCATTTTTGAGTGAAACATAATAAATTTTGTGAAACAAGGCTTTCGGTGGTCAAGGAGGCACTGGAATGGTTTGTTAGCCATTGAAAGCTCCTCTTTTTGGTAGTTAAAGGTTGCAATAGACTAGCCGCTTAACCACCGAAAGTGGACAGCGGTTTAAAAGCGAGTTTTTGATAGACAGAACTTGATTTTGGCGACCACAAATGGCTAATGGATGTAAGTTAAAGATAAAAGGTGCTGACAGAAGTATCAGAAAGGGCCTGTTTAGATCTATTATGACAAAACAATGCCATAAAGTCATCAACCCTAATTGTCAAGGAGAAATCAGCGGGTTAACTGACAGAGAACCAACATCAGTGATCACTAGCATTGCTTCAGTTATTAAAATGTTCAGTCAGTGAACTAGATCTTCATTGTAGTTAGACAAGTAGTTAGGTATGGTTTCAAACCCTAATTTGCAAAAAACGGTCACTTTTGAGTATTTTTGTCAAAAATAGATCCAAGTTTTAGGATCTGTACTTTTCGTAAAAGGCTATAAAGCCTAATATCAATGATATAATAAAGGTTCAACTGTAGGGATTTATAATCCTATAATGCTTTCATGCTTCTCATTTTACTTATTCATGAATATATGCTCTTTTGTTATGATATGTTCATCCATCATCTCTTTCTTTGTTGCACTTATGCCTGAATGTGTATTTAGGTCATTTTTCAGATTGATTAAAAAGCTAATAACTATCATCCTATTGGTTTTTTAGTGAATTTTGATTTATAAGTGCCATTCTTATCATGATTTAGCCATTTATATGCATGTGTTTTGTATGTAAATCTGCCAGCCTGATGAGTTCTTCATCCCTGCACTTTATTGTCAAACTTCTGAGCAATTGTAACTAAAAGCCCTGTAATTGAGTGAGTTTTATGCATGCCTTGAGAGTGGAAAGGTTATATAGGTCAACTAACTTGATCCATATCAAAAAACCCTAAAAACATTGTAAGTTACTAGGCATTCTCGAGCTACAACCTAGAGGAGTTTCCTGGAGTGATAACAATATATTTTCATCCATACATTGTTATCACCTTCAGATTTTGATGGATTTGAAAGGATCTAGGTTAACTAATAGCCTAGAAAAGATGGCTATTAGTTATCACCTCGTTATCACCTTCAGATTTCTCAATATCCTAGAAAAGATGGCTTATACGGTTCATAATACTATAGGATATTGTTGATGTATTTGTAACTTTGAAATGTATTCACTTGTATATATTATGTATTGTACCCCGATGTTTATTTCGGGAAGTATCTGTAATGTAATTGAGTCATGTCATCCCCTGATGTTTCGATTGGGAGATTCAATAATGTAAACAAGTCATGTAAAGTCATAGAGTATAACCCTCCTTATTGATCAAGGGTTAAAGTCCCCACAGTTGTGGGGCCATAGGGTTATTAGAATCTCCTAGAGAAGTTATCCCTTGTGAGTTATTGTCAAGTCGGGAATTAGTATAAATAGAGAGGGAGCTTCTCTATTTATCACACATTCACTCACACTCAGCTGTAGTGCATAACTGAGGGAGAAGAAGTTGCTAGGACAAGAGAGAGAGAGACTACTGCTGTCGAAAGATCATCTTACTATTTTGGGTTTTTACTTTTGGTGCTGATTCTATCTCTGAGGAAGTTGTGGGGTTTTTCTCCTTTATGGTTTCCCTGAGGAAAATATTTGTATTCATTGTCTCATGTGATTGATTATTATGCTTGTTATTCTCTCAGATAAGATCCTAACATCATATAGCTTAAATGTTAAAAATCTAACATGGTATCAGAGCTAACTTGAGAAGAAGACACTGTGCAGCTATGAAAACTAGGGTTGCCTACTTTTTGGATCTCTCTCCACATATTTTTATCAAAATAAGGTTGGGCGGACTCTCCTCTCTAGGGCGCATCTTTCTGTCGAAGCAGAATCTGATTCTGAGCATTTTCAGTTTTTGACCCAACACTACTGCAAGAAATTAGGGATTTCCACATAAGTGGAATTTTTGAGTGAGCCCATGCGTGGATTGATCTCCTCGCCAAAATCTAAGTTTAGAGATCAATATAAAAAAATTTGGTTGGGCAGAACTCTGGGAAAGTCAAACCCTAATCTGCTCCTGAACCAGCTCTGCAGAAATTCAGCTCCAGATCCATTTCAGACATCTTAACCTAGTAAGATATAAATCTTTTGTATTTCCATTTGAGGTTCTCTATTAAAATGTCTCATCATACAAATCTTGATGAAAAGATTGAGGGAGATGATAACTTCCGAGCCTGGAAGTATAGGATCTCCCTAGCCCTGGAAGAAAATGAGTTGGACTTCTACATCAATGAAGAGGTTCCAGTTCCAGAGGGGGATGAGGCTAAGGCCTTACACAAGAAGAAATTGGTCATGGCTAAGAGGATTATTTTTTATTCAATCAAGGATCACCTCATACCATAGGTGTCCTCCAAAAAGACACTTCAAAGCTATGTTTGATTCCCTAACCAAACTATTTGAAAGGAAGAACATAAATCAGAAGATGACCTTGAGAAACCAATTGAAGAATGTAAAGAACCAGAATCTGGAGACCATCTAGTCTTAATTTACAAGGGTCTCTCAGATCAGGAAACAATTGGAAGCATTAGATGAAGAAGTAGAGAATGCAGAAATTGTGATGACCACCTTGAATGGTCTCCCTAGGGCTTGGGACTCTTTCATTCAAGGGATATGTGCTAGAAAGAAGCTAGTCAAGTTTAATATACTGTGGGAGGAATGCTCACAAGAAGAAGCTCGAATATTATCACGAGAATAAAAGATGGTAAGTGAAGATAAGTATCTCATAGTACAATCCAAGAAAATAAGAACAAACCATCACAGAGGTAAGCACTCTCAATAGACGAATAACATTAGAAAGTCTAAATATCTCTCTAAGTTCATTTGTTATACATGTGATGAAAGAGGACACCTTGCAAGAAATTGTCCTAGGAGCAAAGATATATCTCTCAAGAGGAAGAGAAACAAGAAAATACATCATGATCATGCTACAAAATATTATGGGACTTCTAAGAAGAGAATCAAACAAGAAAGTGATGATTCTTCAAGTGACAAAGAATATGTCTTGATTTCCATTCGCACGGGAAAGATCACACATGGAGGAAATGATTGAATTATAGATAGTGGGGCTTCCAAACATATGAATGGATTCAAAGAATCATTTGTGAAACTATTAGAACATGAATCACCCCACAAGGTGAAACTTGGGGATGACTACCAATATCCAATAAAAGGTAGTGGAGAATCCTCCTACAAATTAGACTCTGGAAAGTCTATGAAGATGAAGGATGTCCTATTCGTACCAGGACTAAAGAAGAAACTTCTCTCCATCTCTGAATTAGATGCAAAAGGCACAAGAGTTGCATTTATAGATGGCCAAGTCATCATGTGTCCAAAAGAAAAGACTATTGACGATGCAATAGTAATTGGAGAACAAGAGGGAGGACTATACAGATTAAAGGGCCAACCAGAACAAGATTTGGTTCATGACTCAGTAGAACCAAATGAACTTTTGCATAGAAGGCTTGCACATGTGCACTATAGGGCACTACCACTTGCAAGAAAAGTTGTTGAAGGTCTTCCAAAAATGAAATAAAAACATGAAGGAGTATGCAAGGGATGTGTGAAAGGAAAGAACACAAAGAAGACATTTCTAAGTAGCGAAAGCAAGGCTAAAGGAATCTTGGAAATTATTCACTCCGATGTATGTGGTCCGATGTCATCCAGTTCATTAAGTGAGTATGTATACTCTGTTTATTTCATTGATGATTTTTCTAGGAAGACATGGATATACTTCATGAAGAACAAAGATGAAGTGTTCAACAAGTTCAAGGAATTCAAAACCCTGATCGAAAACTACACAGAAAAGAACATCAAGATTTTTTGATCAGACAATGGCAGAGAATTCACATCAAATGAATTCAAGGAATTATGCAAAGATTCAGGGATTAAGAGGGAGTTGACTACTCCAGATAATCCACAACAAAATGGGGTTGCAGAAAGAAAGAATAGAACGATTATGGAAGTTGCAAGGGAAATGCTTCGTGATAAATATCTTCCCATGCATTTATGGGCAGAAGCTGCTAGAACAGCTATGTATGTACAGAACCGTACTCCACATAGAGTACTCGAGAACAAGACACCTGAAGAAGTGTTTTTTTGGCAAGAAACCAGAGGTTAGTCATCTCAGAATATTTGGTTCTCCAATGTACATACGCATTCTGAAAGAAAAGAGGATAAAGTTAGATCCTTTAGGAAGGAAGGGTATATTTGTGGGATACTCTGAAAGCTTGAAGGCTTATAGAATATACTTCCCAGGATTCAAGAATATTGACATCAGCAGGGATGTAACATTTGATGAAGACTTAGCTTACAACAAATCTAGAAAGATACCTGCTGAAGAACATGAAGAAATAGAAGTACCCAGAATTCATGACACAACCATGAATGAAGCAATTCCAGAAGAAGATCGAGAAATAGAAGAACCTCAAGAAAAGAATCTTGATAAGAGGAAACCTGCTTGGGTACGAGAAGTTATCCAAGGTGTAGAAAGATATGGGGCTCCAGAAGAAACACATAGAGAAAGGAAAAGAACCAGGTCCTGCTCCAGTTATGTAACCTTACTATGTGACTTCATCGATAAAGAACCTTCCAACTATGAAGAAGCAGCATAAAAGAAAGAATGGAAGGATTCTATGATCGAAGAGTATCAATCAATCATGAAGAATGATGTTTTGGATGTTGTCCCAAGATCAAAGGGGAAGTCTGTTGTAATTTCCAAATGGATCTATAAGATCAAGCATGCTGCAGATGGTAGCATAGAGAAAAATAAATCAAGATTTGTGGCTTGTGGTTTCTCCCAAAAAGAAGGAATATATTATGAAGAGACTTTTTCTCCTGTAGCCAGATATAATTCTATCAGATCAGTACTTTCTTTAGCTGCAGTGATGAAGTGGAAAGTACACCAGATGGATGTCAAGACAACTTCCTTGAATGGTGTAGTAGAAGAGGAAGTATATGTGGAGAAGCCACTTGGTCTTGAGACACATGACAGAGAGACTCATGTTTGTAAGTTAAAGAAATCCATGTACGGTTTGAAACAGGCACCCAGGACATGGTACGACATAATTGACAGCTTCCTATCCAGTTTGGGATTTACCAAGAGTAAAGTGAATTCCAACCTTTACTATAAGGTTGAAGAAGGGAACCCAGTAATACTGCTACTGTATGTAGATGATCTATTTGTGACAGGTGAGGATGGGCTGATTGTTGATACAAAGAGGAAGCTTGCTGCCGAGTTCGAAATGAAGGACTTGGGTATGATGCACTATTTTCTAGGCATAGAGGTGTGGCAGAATATAGATGTAATTTCCCTGGGACAAGAGAAGTATGCAGTAGAGATCCTAAAGAGGTTCGAGATGATGGACTGCAAGGCCATGACCACAACTATGGCATCGAACCTGAAGCTATTGAGTGATGCTTCATCAAAAGCGGTTGATACTATGATGTATCGTCAGATGATTAGGTCCTTGATGTACCTGATGAATACAAGACCGGATATTTGCTTTGCCGTGAACACATTGCGCCAATTCCTAACGGATCCGAGACATATTCACTTGGTTGCTACAAATCATATTCTGAGGTACTTGAAGGGTATAGTTGATTATGGGCTCAAGTATGAGGTCAATTAGAAGATTAACCTGGAAGTTTATGTGGATTTGGATTGGGAAAGCAGTGCCATTGATAGAAAGAGAACTTCAGGATGTTGCTTCAGTATGGGATCAGGTGTGATCTCTTGCTTTAGTAAGAACCAATCCTGTGTGGCACTAAGTATAGTCGAAGCAGATTATGTTGTAGCTTGTTCGATTAGCTGTGAGGTAGTGTGGCCGAGAAAGCTACTGTCTGACTTGTTTGATCTCCAGATGGATGCTACTTTTATATATTGTGACAACTAGAGCTGTGTGAAGCTGTCAAAGAACCCTATGTTCCATGATAAGTCAAAGCATATCGAGATCAAATATCACTATATTAGGGATATGGTGCAGAGAGGAGTAGTGAAGCTCCAGTATGTTGCGATGCACGAGCAGATAGTTGATGTACTGACCAAACCATTAGCCAGAGTAAAGTTTGAGTACTTTAGGGAGAATCTTGTTGTTCTCTAGATCGAGTTTCCCTCCAAAGGAAATTGATGTGTCCATTGGCCCTTTTGACATGGTGGAATCTTGAGCTTCACATGGTTAGATGTAAGTGTAGAGATGCTATGATGTGATTATGGGTTGCATCACCACATGATCAGTGTAGAGACATTTTGATGTGATTGTGGGTTGTGTTACCACATGATCAGTGCAGAGCCATTCTGATGTGGTGTGTTCTCACATGGTCAGATATAAGTGCAGATCCATTCTGATGCAGTGTGTTCTCACATGGTCAGATATAAGTGCAGAGCCATTTTGATGTGGTGTGTTCTCACATGGTTAGATATAAGTGCAGAGCCATTCTGATGCGGTGTGTTCTCACATGGTCAGATATAAGTGCAGAGCCATTCTGATGCGGTGTGTTCTCACATGGTCAAATATAAGTGTAGAGCCATTCTGATGCGGTGTGTTCTTACATGGTCAGATATAAGTGCAGAGCCATTCTAATGCGGCATGTTCTCACATGGTTATATATAAGTGCAGAGCAATTTTGATGTGGTGTGTTCTTACATGGTCAGATGTTAGTGCAGGGCCTTTCTGACATGGGTTTTGGATGTGTTCCTCCCATGGTCAAATGTGAGTGATGGGCGTGCCTTTCTAACATGGTTCTTGGATGTGTTCCTCCCATGGTAAGATATAAGTGTTGGGCGGGACTTTCTGACATGGTTCATTCCATGGTTAGATATAAGTGTTGAATATGTTGAAGACACCTAAAGGCTAGGCCTACAACCAACATGAAAAAGGGATGGCTCTGTAGAACTTCTTGTGACAAGTAGAATTGAGATAGCACCAGTGATGATGGCCCATTGATGATCTAGCAATGACGATCCAGATCAAGTGATGATCCAGTGATGCTCTAGATCAAGTGATGATCCAGTGATGCTCTAGATCAAGTGATGATCTAGACTCAATGATGATCCAGTGATGATCTAGAATTGATGACTTAACAATGAAGACAACTTGAAGATGAATATGACTTGAAGATGAAGATGATTTGAAGATGAAGATATGATGATCCAAATGATACAGAGAAGAATACTTGTGTTGATAAATTGTGTCGAGCGAATACCTTCCTAGTTAAGAGGGAGTGTTGATGTATTTGTAAATTTGGAATGTATTCACCTATATATCTTATGTATTGTACCTCGATGTTTATTCCAGGAAGTATCTGTAATGTAATTGAGTCATGTCATGCCCTGATGTTCTGATCGGGAGATTCAATAATGTAAACAAGTCATGTAAAGTCATAGAGTATAACCCTCCTTATTAATCAAGGGTTAAAGTCCCCGCAGTTGTGGAGCCCTAGGGTTATTAGACTATCCTAGATAAGTCATCCCTAGTGAGTTATTGTCAAGTTGGTAATTAGTATAAATAGAAAGGGAGCTTCTCTATTTATCACACATTCACTCACACTCAGTTGTAGCGCATAACTGAGGGAGAAGAAGTTGTTGGGACAAGAGAGAGAGAGACCACTGCTATCAGGAGATCATCTTACTGTTTTGGGTTTTCACTTTTGGTGCTGATTCTATCTCTGAGGAAGTTGCGGGGTTTTTATCCTTTATGGTTTCCCCGAGGAAAATCTTTGTGTTCATTGTCTCATGTGATTGATTTCTGTTCTTTTTATTATCTCAGATAAGATCCTAAGACCATATAGCTTAAATGTTAAAAATCTAACAGATATCAGGACCAAAGTTTATTTCATCATGATTTATTCAAAATATTGATTCAGTACCAATTGTCTACTATTGGTAAGAGTTGGGAACAGTTCTTGGTTGAAAATGGATTCGGTCAAAATCAATTTTGGCCTCCTTCTATCTCTAAGTCTCGACATAAGAGAAGAAAACCCTCTATTAGTGAAATTCCTGCATTAAATCCTGATGCAAGCCCTAAAGAAATAAATTATAATAAAGCTTCCCTATTGAAGTATTTAGGAGATAACTTGGTAAAGGGTAATCCCATTCCAATGGTTGGAATTTTTGTTAACTCGTAGCCTGTTCAAATTGGTAAAGTATAGACACAGAAGCCCAAAGAGCTAGTCAAGTGCCAAAACGCAGACTTGATCCTTTTTGATGGACTTAAACCTAAACATAAAGAGTCGATCTCTGTAGGTGGTCATCATTTTACTAGGAGTATGGTCACTTTATTAACCCATGCAACAATACAACATCAGAGAGAAACTCCATTAGTAGAAGTTGTCAACGACGATGAGGATATTTTTCCAAATCGTGAAATTGATCATCATAGCAAATGTAATGAATAGAGTTATGAGGAAAATAACCCCATGACTAATTAAGCTAAGGAATTTACTGATGGATTATCTCCATGTAGATCTATGCCAAAGGCATCATTCACCAGTTATTCCTCACCCACATGAAGTGAAAAAAATATTCAACCAACTTTTAAGTACGTTCTTAAGGAAAAAGTGTCACGATTAGAAACAAAGACGAGGAAATATCATTCCAATGCACTCGGCATGAAGGAAGAAATTAAAACCTTCAAAGTTGAATTATTGTTATGGGTGAATAGATGGAAGGATTTGAAATTGAAGAAGGAGAAGTACAAAGATGTAAAAATATCCTTAGCCATTTCAAATGAACAGTTACATAAACAAGGCGAACAAGAAAAGATGAAATTCATGAATCTTTAGGTTGAGTTATTTGAAGAATGACGAGCTGCGGAATTGCATATCACGACTTAAAACTTGCTTTTTTTCAATTACAATTAACATGATTTTGATTTCTAATAGGTAATAAGTGATTTAATTAGCATACCTATAGAATCAAATATTCTATAGGCATGCTTATAATTCGTTTTCTATTGTTTCGTTTATTAAATATGATTCTAAATAAAAAATTAATACGTTGTTAAATGGTTATTATAGGTGTCTATCGTGGATGCATTTTTCTTTCTGTGCTGTTGAACTCACGAGAATTTTGCTACCAGATGTTAAATCAGTTCCCCTTGTGATGATCTAGATGTCAGGTGCCTTCTTTTGAGGGATTATTTATTCATAATAATTCATTATCTAATAAACCAAATGTTTTTGAAAATCATTTGTTTTTATTATTTGACAATTGTTAAGAACCGAATAGTTTATTTTTATAAAATAGATGCATAGAATTCTGGAAACAATTGATTTGTTTTAATATATAAGTCATGAGAATGACTTGAGGGAGGAGGATTCGAGTATGTAAAAGAATATTGTTTGCATTGGGAGTCAAGACATCAATTGTGCCAAAAGGTTCTTTTGACATTTTATCTCTGTGGTACTGTTAAGCACTTCTTCAAAAAATTGGTATTATTTTGAACTGAGTTTTTTATTATATATATATATATATATATATATATATATATATATATATATAGATAGATAGATAGATAGATAGATAGATAGATAGATAGATAGATAGATAGATAGATAGAGATATAGTCCATTAGGCATAGCTCGGGTGGTTGGGAGATTTGGTTGTTGCGCTCCCCACCCAAGTTCGAATCTCATTGGGAACACTCCTTGGGAGCCCTTGTATGTAATGAAATATTAGGCTGGTGAGAGGTTTATCATGATTAATGATGCCTAGGTTCATGTATACTTGCCTAGTGAGTATAAGATATTTTCTCAAGTGGATGTAGCCATGGTGCAAAATTGGGCTTTCATGGTGAACCAACCACTTATATATATATATATATATATATATATATATATATATATTCTCCTTATGGTTTTCTTATATTATTATCACTTTTATTTATACTTTGTTATAATTCTGTGAATTATTAATGAACTCACGACCTCATTTGATATATTTTTTTAATATTGTATGAGCAGTTTTTAATTAATTTTGTTTGTTAAATATGGATGTATAATATTCTGTTATATTGATTCATCTATGTTTGTAACAGATCTTCAATTAAGTAATTAAGCATTTTAAATCTCAAATGTTAAAGTGTTAGAAGTTAATTCTTCTATGATATTTTATGTTTCATAATGATAAATAATTTTTTGTTTACTATTTATTGTTCTTTAATTATAAATGTAATTACTGAACTAAAAGTTATTTACGATATTGATTTTGATGATTTTTCTCATAGTTATATCATCTAACTTTTTGTTATAGGTATTATCATAGAAAATTAATATAATTATTATCTTTCTCTTGGGAAAGATATGACTCAATAAAATAGTCTAGATTTCGATTTATAGCTTAGCTTTCTTAGTTTTAATTTAGGAGATGTTAAATATGTAGTTTACATTAGAATTTAATTAAAGTTCTTTATCTGCTAATTAGTTTTGAAAACACTTTTGGAATTTCAACAATAAGAATATCCTTAAGAGAGAAAACTTAGAAGGTAGCACGGCCACAACCTGGAAGAATTAACTACAGCAAACACACTGGGGTTGTGTTAAGTGCCTTGTTTGGGTTAGTTCTCCGTAGTTGACCATAGACTAAAATACATCCAACAGGAACCTTAACCTCATCATTTTCCTAAGATGAGCAGGGATATATTTGTTGATTACTTTGTGTTTTATTTTTTTTACATTTCCCTTTTGCAACACATTGTCATCATTACTATCATGTAGTGTGCATGAAATAAATAATGGTGATACTTTTTGCACTATTTCCTCATGATCAAACTATGATGTATGAAACTATGAATTCATTTTTGTCTTCATTTATCATTTTTTGCCTCCTTTAACCAATGTCCTTTAGAATCTTCATCTACCTTATTAACTTTGTTTGTGAATAATTTATGCATGTTATCTAATAATCTATGTATTCTATTGCTTAGAATTTTTTTTTTCCTTCAGATATCTTTATCCATAATTAATAAGGTGTTATTGGATTCATTTTCATAACGACCCTCTAATAACCCTTTTTAAAAATTTGTTTAGTTTTTTCTAAAAGCCACTTTTTATTTTGGCTTTTTTGTTAAGAAAAAAAAAACCTTTTAACACTTTAGCTCTTTTTTTAACTAAGGGTAAAAAAAAATGTTATAAAATGACTTAAAAAACCAAAATTGAATTAACAACTTTACTTTTATAATACTTATCCAAATTTGAATAAATAAAATTTTCATACGAATTACTAATTAAATGTATACATATGACATATGATTGAAGTGGTGCAAACATACGGGTAGTACGGATGTTGTATGAAATAATGTTGGCCAGACGAACGAAAACAACAATTGTATGGATGGATCAATTTGTATGGCCCCAAGTGGAATTCGATTGCATTTCATGGAACTGGTATATGTATATATAGATGATGAGTGTACAAATAAGTTGGCCAGGTTGAAAAAAAAAAAACTAAGTATAGTGTAAAACAACTGTGATGTGCATATCGTAAGTTAGACTCCAGCCTTCTATCCCCTATCCCTATGTAATTTGGGCCCTCCTCTAACATATCCTTCTATCCCTTCACTTTTCGTAATTCGGGCCCTCCTCTAATCTATATTAATGATGTTTTTGGAAAATAGTTGAATTTCAAAATAATGCTTTATTATAAATCTTACCAGTCTAACAAAACATTCTCCCTTATTTGAAGGGTAAAATGCCCATCAATTTCCAACTTTGATAATATGATCTATAGACAATGATTATAGATGTATTGTACGAGAATGGATGTGTTTTATGGATTGGTTGCACTGTATGGATTGTATAGAACAATTGTTGTTAATTGGTAGTTGGAGTAAATGCCATATTTATTGTGGAATTTGCTCTTATATTAATGTAGTGGAAACACTAAAGAAAACTCTGCAATAAATATTGAATTTATAAGAGTATAGTTTTATAATTGTATGAACGATGAATGTTACAAAGGGCTCATATAAATAGGATTGATTGATACTTTTCACAAAAGCTTATGTACTCTAACCTTTTGTTAAGGTATTATTTATTGGTGATGTTGTTGTTGTAAATATCACTTTAATATTTATGTTTGTTACATAAGTCTAAGGGTTCAACTACAAATGTGGAATTTCATAATGATAATTCCTAAAAGGAGACTATTGTGATCTTAAAAAGGTGAGGAATTTCTTACCCTAAAGGCTATAGTAATATTGACATCTTTGTCCATGAAAAATGTAGAGCCTTTGATCTCGAAGAGTGTAAGTATAGAATTTGTTCATCCCTCAACATGATTTCTTCCAAGTGGGGATGAGTTAACCTTCAAAAACAACTCTAAGGTATTCATATAAGTTAAGGTTAAGGAAAAAAATTCTTGTAGTAGATATAATGGTTTTAGAAGGGAGTTTGTTATTGGGATTTATTTGTACATCAAGCACACTTATATAAATAAGAAAAAATCTAATGTTGTGGATAATATTTACCCTTTGTATTCACACTTTTTTCACTAAAGAAACAACTTAATTACATTGCTAATATATTCCATAACTCTCTAATTAAGTCTCATGTCTTGACATTCTTCTGTTGTATTTACATCTAAGCTTTAAAAAAAAAGTTTTGGCCAATTTGAAAACTATTCCCATCTAGTTATTCTTGGAATTCAAGAGACATAAATTCCATCCCTTCATTGTCCACTCAATTTTATGGACATGGCACATACATGCATAGTATATATATTTTCTTCATGTTGTTCTCATAAATTTTCTCCTCTTTTTATGTGTTTTTAGATATATTTTTCTTGTACTGTGTCTTTTTCAACACATAGCCATTGTTGATCATATTTGCTTAAGTTTCCACCCATTTGAAAACTACTCCCTTCTAGTTATTCTTGAAATTCAAGAGACATAAATTCCATCTCTTTATTGTCCACTCAATTTTATGCACATGGCACATACATGCGTAGTATATGGATTTTCTTTATGGTGTTAGCATAAATTTTCTCCTATTTTTATGTTTCTTTAGATATAATTTTCACTTGGTTATTGCTAGTTTAGGAATTCTCATTTGACGTTTTTTTTATGTTTCTTTACATATAATTTTCTTGCACTTGGTTATTGCTAGTTTAGGAGTTCTCATTTGACGTTGTGGTTAAGCTCAATAAGGGTAATGTGGGACAAAATCACCTTTTTTCAATTGGAAGAAGAAGAACCAGATGGTGTTGTCGATAATAAACTTTCAAATGCATAATTAAATGAATTTATTGAAGGCCTTATGGCCTCTCATGACTCATTTCAGCTCTATTGAGCATGGTGCAGGAGCGAGATCTCCTTTTCTTTTTTGTGAGCACCTATTTGATGATTATGGAGCGGGCAGCTTTTGATAGCAGCTCTTTTGCTGTTGTTTTCTCGGTATGTTATGGGTCTCTGAGCTGGTCTTTCCCCCTACTAGATCATGGTTTGATTGTTTGGTTGTTGCATTGTTTGTCCACCCTCTTGGTTAGCTATGATGAATTGGGACTCATCCATGGTAAAGGCAGATTGAAACTCCTCTATGACATAACTTGTATGTATCCCTCTAAAAGGGAAGGCACATCAGATGCCCTTTGATTCAGCTTAATGAATAACAAGAACAGGCTTTTTTCCTCTTGAAAAAAAAAGTAATCTATTATAAGAGCGACATCTTGAAACCACTAGACAAATGACTAGATCGAAATTTTTTCCATTTTTTAGATTTTTTTTGACACTATTAAAGAAAACACCTCACTCATGCTAGGGACATCAAAGTTGACCGAATTAATTAAAAAATTAAAAACAATACTCTCTATCTTATTTATGATGTATGAAAAACAAGCATTTTGAGATTAAAATGGTAGGACTTTTAAGAACACTCAAAAAATAATTTCTCCATTTCCTAAATGCCCATCAAATAAAAAGTCCAAATCCTCTAATAATTAGATACCACCAAAAAATATGTATAACAAGTGTGAATAAATACAGCTAAGACGAACTGCAATGAAAGAATGTTCTCCTGAAGGTAGTGCTGCTCTGCATACATGATCTGCACAACCAGATCTGCCTACACGAACATTCAGAATGTTAACGAAACGATCTTTTTATTTAAACATAAACAAAATTTTCTCCAATAGCAGAAGCAGTTTCCGTGCCATTGATCCGACAGTTAGATCTCGTACATAACACACATCTAAGGGGCCGCTGTGTTTTTACAAGTTCAGGAGAGCTTTCGTTCTCGCGGCCTGTACAGAAGATGGATCCGGTCAAAAAATTCACCTATATATGGCACCGAAGAAAAAAACATATAAATGCCAGGGCTTTTCGCCTGTTATATTAGTTACAAGAATATAATTCAGCCATTTCCTCCAGAGTGGAATCGCTGTCATGAATAGATTCTGGATCAGAGTTCTCCAATATCCACACCAAATGCTCAAACAGCACCACCTCGCAGGCAAGTGAACAGCCGTCTCTGAATTTGTCAACAGTGAGTACCGATAACACTGGATGGTTGAGATACTCTGCACTTATGAAATATCGTCTCCTACACTTCCCGACATACACTGCCTTGCATCCCTCAGGCACTTCGTCCACTCTGTTATCATGATCTGCATGGACAAGGCTCGATGGCCTGTTTTCTGAAAAATTAGGTGCACCAATTGCAAGCTGTTCGTCCCAGTTATGAACATCTGCCTCATAACATGGATCAGGATGGCAGCTGAGATTGCTGTATGAACGTGCCACTCTGGGGAAGCTTTTCCATCGTTTGAGAATGTTCTTGATCTTCTTGATCTTGCTGTGCTGCCCCATATTCCTCAAAACAAGATCTTGCAGCTTGACTTGCAAACTATCAAATGAATGTGATATGGGCATTGAGGAGCTTTCTGCTAATATAATATAGCTCATTACTGGAGCTAGCAAGGGATGGGTAGCACGTGAAATATGGCAGGGACCTATTTGGTATTTGGTGTGGTAATCCAAGTTTGAAAGTGAGAGATAAAAGGCTCTGCCTGGAGATCACTGGTTAGAATTTTTGGAGATCATTGGTGGGGATTATAGGTACAGTTGCACAGAAAATGAGCCGGGGAGACATTTTTATTAAAAGAATTGGCCTGACTTTGATATTCTGCGTGAAAGACTTAATTATTTGACAATCAAGTTCGATCTGCTGTTTCTCACTTGTTAAAGCAATGAATAAGAGCCATAATATAATCTTGGCACCGGAATAATAATGCATTAGGTAACGAGCTTGAAATAATTTAATAACAAAGGTTTAATGATGCAATTTTTTTGATTAAGATTGTTAATTATCCAAGTAAATAAATGAATTAATAATAACAAGATTGAGAAGAAAGAAATATTAAACTTTATTTGTAAATATTAAATTTGTAGACTCCATGTGAACATGTCGCACAAACGACAATCATTGTTATATACATTGAATTTCACGTATATAAGATATATTTTGATTTGGAGATCGTCATAGAAGTACTAATTATATTATTTTTTTTTAATCTATTACTTAATTATTTATTAAGTTAAATAATTATTTATTATATAAATGCGTGTCCACCATAATCATTTGAATATGGAAAGAAAAGTATTCGTGTAAGTCTCTTTTGTTGCTTTCTGGTTAGGTCAGAGAAGCTTTCAATGGCCGTTGTTTTCCTCTGCTGGTTTTGTAGGTTTAGAGTCCGTTGTTTCCCTTTGCTGGTTTCATAAGTTTAGAATTTTTTATTTTTATTTTTTTATATTTAAAAGTGTTGGGTTTTGAACTTAGTTGTTGTATGAAGACTTTACAAGAATTGAACATCGGTTAAGTTTCTTCATAAGAAAAAAAAACATAACAGTTTCTTGATATTCATTAGAATCAAAGGCAAATAAAAAACAAATGGTTCAGATTTCAGACAAATGGTTCCTCGATTTTGGGTTCAAATATACTAGTGATATTTATTACTTCATGACAGACTTGATGACATACAGTCATATGAATTATTTGATGGGTGAGTCAAAATTCTTTTAATATTAATTTTATTTTTTGAAGGATCTACTTTTAGTTTTATTGCATATCTTTTCTCTCTCTCACATTGTTTCATATTTTTTTTATCATCACTGTATAAGGGGAAAATCCAAACTGTATGATATAATCAGTGTGTGATCTTTTGGTTTTTGGTTCTCAATACTGTTCCTAAAGGTTAGGTGTTAGTGACATCATCAAAGGGCAACGACATCATTCAAAACAAATAATTGTTCCTGTGTAATTATGCCACCAATTCACGAGAAAGTGGCATGACCCTTCAATCCACAAATAAGGTCGATACCCAGCTGAATTTGAATACCACTGCCTACCTGCCAACTCAGATTATTTGCAATATAAAGAAAAGTTCTGGCCAAGCTTTTCGAGATGATTGAAGCTCCCCCTTTTACCTTTTACCTTTGCTCCTTCTCTAATCCAATAAATAGAATCCAGCCCCTTGAAGTATTTTGCCTTTATCAAGGAGCCCCATAAACCATTTCTATGCATACATCTCCACAAAGATTTAGCACACAGGGCAGCAAGACCATACCACCACCTTTCTGAAAATGCAACACACCAGAACTTACTGCTCACAGCCAAAAACTTCAGCAAGTAACACAAAATGGGCAAACAAACACCCATACAGAAACTGCCCAAGAGAGTAAAAAGTAGTAGAAAAAAGAGCAAAGGAAACGGGCAACCCTCTATACCACCAAAATGGGCAAGATAATAGTTCCTCCAAAAAGTAAACAAGTAGCTGTACAGAATCCTTTGCCATCTAAAGAGGAGGGCCTCCAACTCTCCAAAAGTAAAGGGGTTACTACATAAAAAAAAGCATGGCTGCCAGAAGTAAAAAATCCTTTCACCAAGGAATACAGAAAACTCTGCAAAAGCAGCCAGAAACCATCTAACAACCACGCCACACTAAACGGCTCCAGCAACCGTAGCAGAGCATGACAAACTCCATTCCGGACTCATCCATACACCGTTCATCCATACGCCGTTCCTATTAGGACTAAAGTTTTTAAATTAACATGTATATTATTGCATAACAATAATTACATTATGTCTGCGTAGTTATCATGTTTGTTCACGTGAATCTGAAAACAAAATCAAAATGGATTTTGCCTTCATCTCCTTTCTGAATTTTTCAGAATGTCGTATAACAGTCAAGTTCAAGATTCGATTTCAGATATAAGAATTGTTGTCCAGTACACTGAGCTTCAAGATTTGATTTCGGAAATAAGGATTTTTGTTTAGTACACTGAGCTTCAGGATTTGATTCCAGAAATAAAGTTTTTCTTTTTCTAAATTTCGCAGATTCTCTCATCATTTAATTCACATAGAAATAATGTCGCAAGATTTGGTTCCAGGAATACGGTTCTAGTTTTCATAGATTTGATAGATTATCACACTTTGAATTGACTTACAGATAATATTATAAAGTCTAGAACCTTTTAAGATCACCTTCTACATGAAAAGAATCCCAAATTTTGTTTTTGTCCTTTTCCATGTTGTCGTTTATTGTAATTGTAAATACATAATATGAAGGCCTCGTTTATTTTAATTGTAAATACATAATATGAATAACTAACTATCAGGTTTATTTATTATTTATTTTTTATTATGTAGACGGGTTTGGGCTCGCGAACGGAAGATCCAATTCGGCGGCCATAGACGACGGCTCAGTTTGGAATTCGCAGAAGAGAGTTCTATTTCGGCAATAGTCTGCATTTGAGGAAATTTAGTTTGCATGTTTTAGCTTCATTTCAGCTGGCTTTCATAATTAAGTAGTTGAATTAGTATACAAAGTGAATCTTGGAGTTGAATTTATATCTAAAGTGAATTTGCCATGAGCAAAAAAATTAATGATAGGAAATTGAATGATGTTTACCAAAAACTTATATTTTTTTTATTGAAAATGTTAATATTTATCTAAAGTTTAATCATTTTTAAGGGGTACTATTGTAATTTTGGAACAAATTTTAAGTTATATGTTTTTGTGGGTGTAGCCTTTGAGTGGCTAAATGAATGAATCAACTTACAAAAACTGGTAAACATATAGAGAATTGCTAACAGGAGTGCATCCCTCTTTTTCCAAAAAGAAAATTAATTTTTTTTAATTTTTAATTATGTTAGTGATGAGTGCTGGAAAACAATAAGCCAAGACTCCGTGTATCATTTGAAGATCTTAATGCAATTATTTAGAAAGACATTTTTTTATAGCAAGTAGAGGTTGTTATTCTCTATGCACTATACATTTTTTTTTTCAAACTGGTTGAGAAATGGAAAAGTTACAAACTAAACACTAGGAGTGTATTTTTGTCTTCAAGGAGCCATGACACAAGAAATATATATATATATATATATATATATATATATATATTTCATCTGTGGTTCACAAACCCTCCAACTAGTGAGGTCCTTATATAGCCACACCCCTGTTCACAACAACTTATATATATATATATATATATATATATTTCATCTGTGGTTCACAAACCCTCCAACTAGTGAGGTCCTTATATAGCCACACCCCTGCTCACAACAACTTACAGCACTGGACCACTTGAGCTAAACATGAGTATACTGAAAAATTGGAAGTAATGTTCAATTAGCCATGGTTTATCATACTCAAGGCATATGCATATAAACGCATGTTTGACCACAATGGCAAGAAATACACACACATTTTGTTTAAATTCATTTTTTTAGCATTAAACAAAAATGTGCATGTTGTTTTTTATTTTTATTTTTTGAAAGAGTCTCTAACACACCTCAAAGTTCGTAATTTTTTTATATGCATTGATTAAGAGTACTTTAACCAACATTTTACTCATGTTCTAAGTTATTCATGCATAAGAAAGCTATTAATCTCTCTGTTCTGCTTACTATGCCAGGTTTCTTTGGCTATCGCAATGGCCAACTCCTTTCACAAAATTCAGATACAAGTGTAGGTGATGTCTTAGTTTTCTTGTTTCCACTAAGGATTTGGCCGACTATTTATAGTCTTGATCCCATTCATAAATGTAATAATGTTGTTTAAAGATGTTTAAAGGCCATAGGCCTTACCATGGCCTAAGCTCACGATACAAAGAGATCTCTCCATCCTAAGCGCGATGGTTTGGGGTTTGTAAGGAATATGGCACTTACCATAGTGTAAACTCTTCGTTAAACATATAACAAAGGTTATAGTTTATACAACAATGTTTTCTTGGAATAAAATGATGAGTATGATAAGACATGGTCTACGCCATAGTTTTTATGATAAATAAAAGGGTTTGTGCATTGGAGTTTTAACACATGGTTAGAATTGATGTCGATACATGCATGCAATGATTATAGGATATGATTTCCCTGGCCGTGAGTTAAAAGTGGTACCTTGGTTGAATTAAATGTTTGTCATGACTGCAAGATGACATCGCAGCCAGGTCCCTTGAATTAATCTCAGCCTGACACCTGTATGGTGAGATTGCAAGGGTTTCACAAGGTTTTTATTATGTATTTTTGGTTGTCGAAACCTTTGTTAGTTTCATTTGGTTATTTTGGTCCGTAATCAGTGAGAATCGAAGCTCTTCTCTATAAAACATTATGGCGTTAGGGTTCTAGTGTAGAGTTGTTAACATTGTGTTAATTGCACTGTGCTCAACCCATTCTGAGGTGTTTTGGGCTCCCATGACTTTCTCGGTGGTTTGCATTCTAATTCTTACGCCTCAACGACCCTACCAACAATTCGACCAATCACACTACCATGCTTAACAGGTAAATTCTCTAAAACTATGTAAATTTCCTTTGATGAAATTCATTTTTTTAAGACAAGAACTGATAATACATTATCGTTTTGCAGGAAGATAAGACATAAGGGTAACTCCTAAGGAGCCAACCCTTGACCCTCTTTGCAACTCGCCAAGGTAAGATTGTAAGGTTAAAAACACTTATTTCATTTTTTTTCCTTTTTGTTACTTAGAAGTTTCTGACTATAAACTGAAATCCTTACAGGTGGAGGGCGCTCGAGAGGGAGGTGATAGGGTCACCTCCTCCCAGGCCTACGTTTTTAAACGCCTCAGGTAACAAACTCATCCATATCAATGAGCTTCTCCTTTCGAATTATGGTATAGAGCAAAACATGGCTTACAATAGTTATGTTGTATGTGTTGGTACAGTTAATTTAACCTGAGCGTGGAGGAGACAATAGGAGAGGAATTCAATTCTCCAAAAGATAAGTTTATCATTCATTCAACTCGAAGGGGTTTACCCTCTATTTAAGGAAGGATTTACGTCCTTGTTTTTTTGTGAGGGTTTAAGTGTATTCGTTTTATAAGTTTGTACGGATTGCAAGATACTATGGGTTCCATCATGGATGTTCTTACCTCCACGCTACTAGTTCTATTTAAATGAATTTATATATGGTTTTTAAATTAACAAGTAGAAGCCAAGAAAGATGGACTTACATCCATTCTGTATTCGCGTCGTAAGTGGTTTAACTGTATGTTATAAGAAAGCGACCCTTAGGGTCTTTACTGTGAATGTATTCATATTTATTATCTAGTTCATAGGCTGCCATCCTTGACGGTATTATGACTGTGCTATGTTCGGTTAATAAGACTAGTACAAAATGAGGAATTAGCTACTACGTGACTAAAAATTCTAGTCACCACAGGTTTTTCAAGTGATTTACTACTAAATATGAGCAATTTTAACTGACCCAACTATAAATGACTAAAAACAACGACTAAGTTAGTCACAAGTTAACAAATATGACTAGACAATAAGTGACAAAGTTAAAAATGACTAACATAAACGACTAATTTAGTCACGACATAAAAAATGATTAACTAGAAGAATATGAATTAGTCATTTTTAATTGTGTCATGGAAAATTGCAATTGTGACAATGAAGTGTTACAATTTAGTAAATTTTGTAAATTGTCTACCTTCTATTAGTAATATTCGTGCCATGCACCTCGATCTTCAGAGATCCAACAAAGCAATTGAACAATTTTTAGTAAATTTTGTAAATTGTCTACCTTCTATTAGTAATATTCGTGCCATGCACTTCAATCTTCAGAGATCCAACAAAGCAATTGAACAATTTTTCTCTTGACCATGTTTATTCCTGCTGCACCATTGAAGCAAACTGTTAAGTGTGTGCCAAAGGAAATTAGGTTCCTACAGTTATGAATTAAGTACTAGAACTAGTACCATATCGATACCTAGAAGCATCATAGCTAGTTGTTGATCCTTCACTGTAAGAGTCCCAAGTCCCATACTGAGGTGTTTTTCTAACTTCAATAATATAACTATCATGATTTGTGACCATCGAACTAGCTGCATCAATCGACGTAGCTTCACCAAGATCAATTCCTTTAAACGTCGTAGCAGTTGATCCAATAATAATTGAACTAATGGAAGCACCAAGAACAATATTTTAACCAATCAAAGAATCAATTATAATTAAACTCGGGTGCTGACCAAGAACCAGTCTCAAATCCATATCCAGTAAAGGTAGAATCCCGACCCCATCTTGAAGTTTCAGGTAAATATTTCGATTCCTCGATCTCTAACAGTCCTCACCTCAAAGAATATGATATGTATAATGTAGTGATGACCTCTCCTTATCACTATCAAGTTAAACCTCCTTTATGCATTATTGGGGAGGTAAATTTTGCATCTGACATCACCACCCTCCTGATTCACGATGTGCACAACTAGAGACATCTAGTGAGGTCTCTACAACTCTAGATGTTAGTGGATGTGTTTGCTAGCATCAAGCCTCTTCTCTAAGTGCAATATTGTTGTCAACCTGTACACTCAAAATTAGTTCAACTGATTGTCGTCAATGTTGTTGGGAATTTGTCTAGTTATGTGCTGGTAAGTTGAATCATTTTCAATTAATAGTCACACTAATCTATGTCGATAAGTTTATTAGGGATTCCATTCATGATGAATGTGGGGACACATCAAGTGGATTTCCCCACAATATTTATTCGAAGAAAATAGAAAAGTTAAATATCATGAATGAATATATCAATCTTTAAGCCCCAACTTTAGTTGTTAGAGTAATAGCTTGAGTGGGTCTAATGGTTAAGAACATGTGTTTCCTCCGAGGAGGTCACATGTTCAAATCTGAAGGGGGGTAGGGTATGTACACCTATGTAGACTTCAGCAGTTAAATAGTTGCACAGAGGAGGTTCCTTCTCGCACAAATAAGGGGGTCTCATACAACAAAATTGGTGTCTCGCTTGCTTGTGATCTTAAAAATAGATTATTATTATTTCTTGAAAATGAGGAAATAACTTCAACACAAATGGAATGGAAGTACACAAAAAATACCTTTAGCAAAATAGGTCTACCTAATCAAAACCATAGATTATTCTCAAGAGATCAACACCTCAAGTGATTGGGAGATAAGTTTCAGACTCTAAATCATAAGCTACTAGAATGATTAACATAAATTTAAACCTAATTAATTATTAGGAACTTTAAATTCATTATTATTATTTTTATTATCATAGAACAACAATAATTATATTTACACCCCCAAAAAATATTAATGTTTTCGTTTACAAATCCATGAATATTATTATTTTTATTATCATAGAACAACAATAATTATATTTACACCCCCCCAAAGAATTAATGTTTTAGTTTACAAATCCATGGAAAGGACTTGAGTTCTTGATATCTACTTTGAAATTCATTGAAACTAAGATTATACAGGCGACTTAAATTCAGAGAAAACACTCACTTGGTATGTGAAAGTTCCTCTTTGGAATTAAGTAGGCGTGAAGGAGTGGCGAGCAGTGTTCAAAATTGAACCCTTTCGAGCCCTTCCTAGAAGATTAAAATCTAAATTTTACCCTTCTAATTAAGAAGGGCATAATTTATGTCAACATTTCAAAAGAAGGGCAACATTTGAAATTACCCATCCATATAAATTTGTCAAGATATTGAATTTCCTATGCTATAAATTTCAAATCGTCATTCAAAATATTGGAAATTTGATAAATTTTAATAACTCACTCACTCATGTCATGCACTCGCTGCTTAGCTGTGCAAGATGACTAGTAATGATTGATCACTATGAGACACTAGCCATCAAGATGTGACTCTGACTCCCAATGGGGCTACAATATAAAGTGTGGAAATGTGTTAACGACTACAACTATAACAACAAATAGCAACTACTAGTCTATTACTAGGCCCAAAACAAGCTCAAAACTTTGTTCCTACTACCGATGTGAACCTCACTACCAATGTCCACTCTTTTTTAATCAAAATGAAATTCAAAAGGCCGGTTTGATGAGTCCTCCTCTACAAGACTTCATTTCTTGCATGAATATCATGGACTCATGACAACTATAAATAACACTTGATGTCATGCAAATACAAATAATGACATGTAGCTAAGATCACAAACTGTACATAGGTCGATTTATGCAATGCTATAGAGAGGTGTCATTAGGCACACGATATGGAGAAAAAATGAGTTAGAAAAAACATTTGGACCAAAGCACCTGGACAATGGTTATTAATAAAATTAAAAAAGCAATTGTTGACTCAAGAATAGTCTTTCAATTTGATGGGTGGCATGATCATGATGTAATCTCCCTCCGTCCTTTTATACATTTGTGGTTTCTCACAACAATTGTCCTCAATAGTCACCACCAAAATACATATTAAAATTACCTATGTTTACATCCTCTTCTCTATAATCCTCATCTCATAGTCATAACTAAGGATTACTATGCATGCACATCCTCGCACTATAATATCAATTAGGTCAAGGCGCAAAGACAACCATAAAATATCAAATGTGTCAAGATGCAAAGAGTAAGAGACAACTATAAGTAAGTATTATATTAAATTTACCATATAAGAATTTAATTGACACTATCAACTGAGATTTGACACGTTGGATTGTTGTGATATTCTTATCACTCCTTACGAATGTGATTGCAATGAATTCTTTGAAGGTGAAGTCTATAATTTTAGGTCGTCTTCCTAATTATCATGCTTTTTGGTAAGACAAAAAGGAGGGTAGAGTCCTGCAACAACATGGAAAACAGTTTCGACATAGAGGTATACACATTAATTGTTTTCATTAAATAACATAAATTTCCTACCTGTGACTATCGATTCACTAAATCATGGACTGGTACAAAACATAGAAAATTTGAGAGCTGTGAGCCCTTAAATACTCACACCTAGAACTTTCTCAAATCTAGCCATTAGTAAACTTCTTTTGGTATTTTGGTTCAATTTAAAAGGAAGATTGTTGAGGCTCAGACATGCAATGTGTTTCAAGGCTTCAGTTGACTTAGGATTGATTTTATTGCCCCTCCATCCCATACATGTATGCTTTCACGACAAGTGTTGAACAACAAAATTTGATGCCCCAACCCCAGTTATGCTAGCGTTGCTAGCTTTCTTGGTATCTAGGATTTGTTTTTTTAATGTTTTATGAGTTGTGTATTATTTTTTCTTAGGTTCCCAATCCCCATGATTCTACATCTCTCAAGTTTGGATTGTTTCCCTCTCTCTATTTTAAATTATGCTTTTGGTTGTATATATATTATAGCCTCGTTTTGCTTAGTGACTTCATTTTGTATATAGTTAATAGTAAGTAATTCTCTCTTGGTTCTAGTTATTCTTTAAGACTATATTTAGTTATGACGTCTTGCAATATGCATAAGGTCAAGCGGATGCCCCAATATGGTTATCACATAGTCTAAGTACTTTTTTTATAATGAAGTTTGCTCCAACTAAAAAAAAAATACAATAAAATAGTTGTTATGTTAGTGAACTATAAAATTAATGATATACATATGACAAGTTAATGTGTTCAAAATATGTTTGATTGAAAATATATCATTTTTTCATGTGCTCCTAGAATAAATAACCTTCCAATTGAAATTAAGACGCCCCCTTCAAATTTGATCATTGGTGGCGAGCGACAATGAATTCAAAGGTCAAGTCAAAGTAGTAGGATTCTTCACGACATGTTTACAAATCTGGAGCTGCAGGCTATGGAGGGAAAGCATCCACAGTTAATCCCAAGAACTCTAGCTAGGTGTGGATTTAGTAAACATATATCACAAAAATTTACTCAATTACTCAATTACATTCTCCAATTTGTCACACAGAGATCCCTGGATCGAAAAGCATTTGTTTTTTTTCACTTGCGACTGGATACTGTCAAATCCAATGCTATCGGTGGATCGTAATCATTTTTGGAGGAATTGGGTATCTAGAATCCTAGGGAGCCAAGTTTACCATCATTTAGTTTAGCATTTAGCATTGATTCTCACCATTAACATCAATTTGGAATGTCCAGTTTATTTTTATTATTATCTTGATTAGAAACATTTCGAGGATTTGCACTGCATGGCACTGACTTTGTGCCAAGTCAAACAAGTAACTATTTTGGAGAAATTGTATAGAACTTGCTCTTGGCCCTAATACTTGTTCCTTTGAAATTAATACTATTTGGGTGGAACATTTCACAGTAAGAATGAAACCCTATTGGATTGCTTAATATTTTACCAAGGTCCCACAGGCCAATTGGTCAAATTGTTTGGACCCCAATGCACATCACAAAGGCCTAAACTAAATGACAACATAAAGTTGAAAGCACTTCCAGAAACACACCCTGACTGGCTACACCACATAGAGTGGGTGCCAGGGTTGAGGGGTAGCTATTCATCAAAAATTGCCCGAGACATACGACTAGCTTCATCCCTTCAATACTCCTCTCTAAGGGTGGGGCATACCACTGCGAGAATGGAGACTTGGTGGAAAATTGACACTCTGTCATCCACATCAATGAACCAATGTGCCCTGTTGGAAAATACCTATATTTTAAGTTTTCCCTGTTTATTTGGACACTGATGGAATGGATCTCATAGTGAAAGATGGAGATTTATTCCAAAGAAAGTACTGTTGTTGATGTATGGTACAATTAATATTTTCATAATAAAGAAGGTTGATCATCCTCAGTATAGGTGACATAGCTGCAACTTGATGCTTTTCCAAATCACCACCTTGCTTTTGATTTGATAGCCATAACTGTTTTGGAAGAAAATCACGTGCATGGGTGTACGCACACAAAATCTGATATGTGCATTGTTTCTTAGCATTGTTGATTTTGATATGTGCATGGAGAAGTAGAAACAATAATGGGAATAACCCTTGAAAAACAACTTATTTAAGTAACAAACACCAAGAGCATAGGCTGTAGAAAACAACATTACCTTTTACAATCAAAACAAAGAGAAGACTAATAGTTATGCTGAGTCTCTAACCTTCCTTGAACAAGATGAAAGGGCTTCAAAGATCCTTGTGGAGGCAGAGTGCTTTCCATGACACACCCCTTACCTACTTGGAAGGAGTACTACAATTTGATTTTCTAGGCCAGACTTCATTGTGATAATATTACCATTTATATGCTGGAAGTATGACATACAAAAGTCCCAAAGTACCTAGTTCTCATTTTGTAGCCATTCTTCTTCAGCTTCTTTGAGCCTATCAGCCATTTCCTCATCTTTTTCTTCTCCTCTTCACAGGTCTAGAACTTGCCAGGAAACTACCCTAGATTAAAGCCTACAATTTATGGTGCATATTCATCTATCCATATGCATGCCTACAAGTGGATACCCAGGCCTTCAAAGGAAACCCAAACTTCTCTTTTAAGCACCAAGGTCAATACATACAATCTTCCTGGATAACATCATACCTAGGTTGTTAATGTAGATTCTCTAATGTTTTTCTACATTCTTCTTTCAGTGATTCATGATGTCAATGTAGATGCTCTAGTTTGATTACTTCATTAAACTAATTAATTTCCTCAGGTGTCACCGTGATTCATGATGTATGCCACATGTAGGCATGAACAAAGATGATTAGCCATCAATTTCTATACTGATTTTGGTTACTGTCAATGTTTTAAACTATATGCTATGCAAATGCCGATTTCTGATTTTGACCTTTTTGTGTTTTGGTGTAGGGAAATCGGGCAATAGTGGAAATTCAACTTGCAGATTACATATACACTGCATTTGACCAGGTAAATTATTCATTTGTGTATGTACATTTGGATTACTAAATTTGGCACACAAAAAAAGAGTGAAAGGTTTACATCACTGTTGCTGGACTTTAACTGATGTCCCCATAATATGAAAGAATGAAACTTAGAATGTTATTTCAGCAAGCTGAAGTACATGGCTGTTGGGTTATGTTTTCACCCTGCATTGGGACCTCCTTTAATATAACTTT
>LPNX010108649.1:9197-19700 GCA_001517045.1 Pseudotsuga menziesii
TTTTTTTTTTTTTGTTGCTTCTGTTGCAGGTTCAGATTTGGGAATAATACCTATCTGCTTAACTGTGAGAATTACTTGGGAATAAGCCCTAAAAATCATTGTGAGGAGTACCACAGGAACCCCGAAGTAGCTGGCCCATTGAGAGGACCTGTCAGCGAAAAGTGCAACGACCCCTACCTGATTGACTAGTTCCCACCCGTGAGGTAAACCAAGAGCTGTCGTTTGTGGCCAAGTGGTTATCAGTTTTACCTGAGCCGTGGAGTGAGGGGTACTGCCCTAATACGCAAGCCGTCAGACAGCATTGGTGGCCGAGTGAATCCCTTGAACCGATAGGAAGCCGCACATACCTGGGGTCCATATCTATTTTCAGTAGCACAATCGAAGATTTCCTCTGTCCTGAACTATTGCTGGTCAGTTCCACGCTGTTGCAGATCCATTTGTTGCCGATCACTTCCGCGCCGTTGCAGATTCCACTGTTTTCGATCACTTTCGTGCCATTGCAGATCCCTTCCTGGAAAAAAAAAGTATAAAATTCTGTTTTTCGGCCATATCTCCTTGGTTTCAACTCTGTTTTCCCTGAAACTTCACTGACACCTCTACAATTCCATTATGCATATTTCATTCCTGAAGACCCTATCCCAAATTCCACTTCCCAAGACCCGAAATACCACATTTGTCTATTTTTAGGGTTTGCCATAACTCCTTCGATTTTCACCCAAACGCCTTCAAATTTTGCCACCGTATTCCTTTCCTCATTCTGCTTTTTTGTCCCTCTCTACCAAATTTTCTCATTCTTTCACCCCGCTCCTAAAATCCCCATTTTTTGCTTCCCTGTCCTTTTGACAGTGTCCAAAACTGACTCAAACCCACATTACCCTTCCAATTTTTTCCCAAATCCAGATTTTCCTCTACTGAAACAGTTTCTGTTTTTGTTTTTCTACCCACTCCCCCCCCCCCCCCCCCCCCCCAAAAAAAAAAAAAAAAATGCTGGTTATGGTTGCCACGCGCACAGGAGCAAAAACCATGGAGGAAGCACTTGCAGCCATCCAAGCAAAACTCCAGGAACTGGATGAAAAATTTCTCGGTCTCCATCTTCAGCATTCAGCTACGAACACCAAACGACAGTCCGCATCTTCATCAGACAATGGGTTCTCTTCTTCCACCAATTTTCGCTGTCCGAAGCTAGATTTTCCTCGCTTCAATGGTACTGATCCGACTGGATGGATCTATTGTGCAGAACAGTATTTCAATCTTCATAATACTTTTGATGTCAACAAAGTTCCACTTGCCTCCTTTCATTTGGAACAGGAAGCTCTTCAATGGTATCGTTGGTACATCCAGGCTCATGAAGAGCCAAAATGGCCTGATTTTTGCCAGCTCCTTTTGCAACGATTTGGTCCTAGTGCTTTTGATGACTTCACAGGAGCTCTCACTAAACTTCGCCAAATTGGCACTGTGAAAGAGTATCAAACTGAATTTGAGAAACTAGCTAATCACACTGAAGGATTACCTGATGACTTCTACTGGAGTTGTTTTATCAGTGGTCTAAAGGATGTAATTCGCTCTGAGGTCAAAATGTTCAGTCCCAACACAATGATGGAAGCCCTGGGGTTGGCTAAGTTGGAAGAAGACAAGCTGGCAACCCAACAGCGCTCCAAATCCTCTTTTGTTCCCTTCCGAAATATGGGTTCTCAACGATCTCCCATTCTACCAGCTCCTCGCTCACCTCCAATCAAGCATTTGTCTGAAACAGAGATGCAGGCATGCAGAGAAAAAGGGATTTTTTATAATTGTGATGAGAAATTCCATCGGGGACATCGATGTGTTCAACAAAAGATCTATCTCTTGGATGTGGATTCTCCACCTGCCTCTGAATTGGTGAAGAAGCTCCCGATACAATGGATGCTCCGGTTGACATTCAGGAGCCGCCTACTGACCCTCCATCTCAGGACGACCAGCCCGAGATATCCCTCCATGCTTTAGCTAGAGTCATGGCCCCCCAAACAATGTGGGTACGCGGTTACTTCAAGAAGCTTCCTCTTACAATACTCATTGATTCTGGAAGCACTCATAATTTCATTGACCCTCGGATCGCCAAATAAGCTGATTGTTTTATCCATCCTTGCTCCAACTTTGAAGTCATGGTTGCCAATGGGGGCACGTTACCTTGCAAAGGGAAGTGTCGTAATGTGCGTATCTCTATGGGAGATTATAACCTCTGCTCTGACATGTTTTCCTTGACCTTAGGTAGATGTGATGTGGTTTTGGACGCTCAATGGCTGCGCACACTTGGCCCCATATTATGGGATTTTGCAGAACTTTGGATGCAGTTCTCCCCCGATGGACACAAACACAAATTGAAAGGATTACAAACAGGGTCTCTCAGCATCATCAGTTCACATCGCATGGAAAAACTCCTTAAGAAGAGTTCCCATGGTGTCATCGCTTAGCTCCATTCCATTCAAATGCAACCATCAGTAGCCCCCACTACTCCTTTGGATCTCCAACAAATTCTTGATCGATATACAAGTGTTTTTGCTGAACCAGTGGGACTTCCACCTTCACGAACAGAGGACCATCGTATTCAGCTCCTTCCTGGAAGCATTCCTCCCAACATCAGGCCCTTCACTATTGAGAGTGATGCTTGCGGCAATGGACTTGGTGCTGTTCTCCTTCAAGATGAACACCCCATTGCGTTCACCAGCAAAGCCCTTTCCGGTAATAATTTAGCTGCCTCTACATATGAGAAGGAAATGATGGCTATTTTGCATACAGTACAAAAGTGGTGACCCTACCTCTTCGGGAATCATTTCTGCATCAAGACTGATCACTAGAGTCTGAAATATTTCCTAGAACAGCGTGTATCCTCCCCATCACAACAGAAATAGGTTAGCAACCTCATGGGTTATGACTATGAGATCACTTATCAGAAGGGTAAGGACAATATTGTGGCGGATTCCCTTTCTCGCACATTTGATGACCAAGGTTCTCTTTTCGCTATTTCTATGCCTATTCCAAATTGGTTGTAATCGGTTCAACAGGGTTATGTCAATGACTCTTCATTATCTCAAATCATCCAATGCTTGGACAAAAACCCTTCTGCTGTCCCACATTACTCTTGGGACGGTGCTTCACTGAGATACAAGGGTCATCTGGTGCTTCCCCAGAACATAGCTCTTCAACCAACTATCTTCTATGAACTCCATGCTTCTCCGTCAGCTGGGCACTCTGGTTTTCTCAAAACGTATGAATGTGCACAGCGCAACTTCTTTTGGCAGGACATGAAAAGGACAATTCAACAGATGGTGGATGAATGTGATACCTGCCAGCGCAATAAGGGTGAAACAACACCCCTTCCGGGATTGCTCGAACCCTTTCCCATACCTACCCGGATATGGACAGATATTTCTATGGATTTCATTGAAGGGCTCCCTAAATCTGGAGGGAAGACTGTGATTTTGGTTGTGGTTGATCACCTCTCCAAATATAGTCATTTTTGTGCTCTCAGCCACCCCTATACAGCCTCCTCCGTTGCTCAAATTTTCCTGGCCCAGATCTTTCGTCTTCATGGAATGCCTTCTTCCATTATCTCGGATCGTGATGCGACTTTCACCAGTCATTTTTGGACAGAACTCTTTCACCACACTGGCACCAAACTGCAGATGAGTTCGGGTTATCACCCACAAACGGATGGTCAGACTGAAATTATCAATAAATGCTTGGAAACTTATCTTCATTGCTTCTCCTCTGAGCAACAACATTAGTGGGCAAAGTGGCTCCCTCTTGCTGACTGGTGGTACAATACCTCTTACCACACTGCCTCTAAAATGACTCCATATGAAGTAGTTTATGGTCAGGCACCACCAATTCTTCTTCCTTACACCCCCAGCAGTTCTCCAGTTCAGGCAGTTGACGCGGTCCTTCGAAACCGCGATAAGGTTCTTCGTATTTTGCGCAAAAATCTTCACATGGAAAGAAATCGCATGAAGCAACAAGCTGATCAGCACCATTCTGAGCGCACTTTTGAAGCCAGTGATATGGTTTTTCTTCATCTCTATCCTTACAAGCAATCCTCACTAAAACTCAAAGGGCGTCATAAGCTCGCTCCAAAGTTCTATGGTCCATATAGGATTCTTCAGAAGATTGGGTCTGTTGCTTATAAATTGGAACTTCCGCCTTGTTCCCGCATTCATCCAGTATTTCATGTCTCTTGTCTGAAGAAATTTCTTGACACCAACATCAAAGGCCAAACTATTTTACCAGAACTGGATAATGAAGGATGCATCTTTTTGGAGCCGGAGGCTGTCCTCAATAAGCGCACTCGTCAGCTTCGCTCTCACTCTATCACAGAGGTCTTAATTCAATGGCATGGAATGTAGCCCGAGGATGCTACGTGGGAACCACTCCTTCAGATTCAGCGACAATTTCCACATCTAAAGCTTTGAGGACAAAGCTTTTTTCTAAGGGGGAGGGGATGTTAGGAACCCATGTCAATCCTTCTCTTTACCGTGTTAGTATATTGTTGTTGGACGCATATGCTTTGTAAGTCATCCCATAGTAATTGTTGATCCATATTTTGTGTTATTTTTGTTGGGAGCATATGCTTTGTAAGCCGCCTGTAGTATTTGTTGATCCATAGTTTATATTGGCCCATGGTTTTGACCCATAGTATTGGCGCATGGTTTTGATCCATAGTTTATATTGGCCCATGGTTTTGACCCATAGTATTAGCACCTATTTTTAGTATATAAGTGTGTGTTGAGGCCAAGGAAGGCACCGGGAAGTTATTTTGTATTGAGCTTGCTCAAAGGAGGTCGCCCCCTCGAAGTGGCCTGCGATTAATATAAAAGTGATTTTGAGTTCTGCTGCTATATCTTGTATTTTGATTAATTATTTGCTGCAGGATCCTCACACACAGGAGTTGGTAGGAGAAGGGTGAAGTTCGGTGATCCATTCTTCAGATGTCTATGGGATCAACTCCTCATGGTTGAGGACTATGCTTACATAGGTACGGACTTCACAGGAGATCCTGACCTACCACTCCCACCTGGCAGGTAGTGGGGTGACATTGGTAAGAAGGAAGAAACCCTAAAATGGATGAAATGTTTTTATGTCTTTTATGTTTTATATTTTTTTTTTGTTAAGTGACAAGACCTGTATTTTCTCATGCAGATGTTGGAGCAGCGTGACCTGGAGGAGCATCTCCATTAGATAGGCGAGCGGGAGCTTGCTTTGTGCCATTGGGTGATGATATAATCGAGGAGCTGGAGGAGAACCTAGAGAGGTTGAATTTGGACATCCTAGATGATGACATAGATGACCTCCTGATGAGATATCAAAGATCCACAGTGAGAGTACCGGGCCAATTTAGTAGGCTGCTACGCAGGGTGTCTCGAGCAGTGATGTGCTATCAAGAGCACCACTAGTGTATGAGATATGTACTGTAAGATGATAGCTTCAGGATTTTGTATGATTATTTTTCCTGAAAGCCTACATGCTTTAGAGGAGGTCTCGGGACCTATTTTTGTAAAAAATTTCGTATATATACACTAGTGGAAAATAAGATATTAGTGACCAAAAAAATGACCAAAATCCGCATATCAATGACCACTTTTGGTTTGGCGATCGCTGGTGGCTAATTTACGGTCTTTTATTACGTGACCAAAATTGGTCATTTTTATTTTGGTCATTTATAGCTTGTCAGTTGGTCATTAATTTAGTCATATTTGGTCATTAATTTGGTCATATATTTTAATCAATGACCAAATATATGACCACATTTATGACCAAATTAATGACCACATGACAAACTAGAATATGGCCAAATTTGGTCGCGTAATAAAAGACCGTAAATTAGCCACAAAACTATTTTTTGGTCATTGATATGTGAATTTTGGTCATTGTTTTGGTCATGTATATCTCATTGTTTGGTCACGTATCTCTCAATTTTTGGCCATTTTATATGCGAATTTTGGTCATTAATCTCATTTATTGGTCACTAATTTAGTCATTTTTAGTCATTTTATGTGTGGTTATTATATTTTAGTAGTTTTAATGGTGCCCTACATAATTCCTAATTATAACTATCAAATAATTCAAATTGTCAATGTAGGTGTTTGGATTACTAGACCTCACTAACTAGACATAAATTCGAGTGTATGTCTGTTTCTGGTGAAACTAGCTAGGTGTGTTGTTGGCATCCTGCATATGTTTTTCTCTCTTGTTTTTTTGCTGCATGTGGAAAAATTTGTTTCCATGAAAACTATTTTGACTATGGACCTGCAACCTGCTTTTGAGATAACATGTATGGAACCTACAACATGCAATAAATGATCTGAACCGCCTTGGCATTAGTTAGATGTTTGTGTCACTCTCAAATTTGTTCAATTCCATAAATATATATTGGCCTACCACTGATAAATTTGTCTTCAAAGAGATTCCGAGACCCTGATGCATATAAAAATGGCTTATTGTGTTAAAACCATGTGATTGGATATTTACTATTTCGATTAAAAAGATGAGCATACAGGTACTTGATACAAAAAATAAATAACCAACATGGGTATTGCACAAGGCATTTTGCCAGGTTATATATTTGATTTGATATGCTATGCTTNTTGCACAAGGCATTTTTCCAGGTTATATATTTGATTTGATATGCTATGCTTAGAATCAATCTTGAAAGCCAAAAATAAATGCTGCTTATGATTATTAGAATTGCAGTCCCTACACCATTTGACATTATTCAAGACAAAATGTCGACTCTTTTAATTCAAAGATTTTGGAATCAACACTAGAATCAGTGCATTGGGTTTGAAGTATGTCATTCCTATAGAACCATAATCAGATGAAAATTAACACAACATAATATAGAGTATGATAAACTCCAACATGGATACAATGAGAATATAAAGTGGAAAACGCCTTTCATAAACAAAATCCCATAGCTTTGTCTTTCTAAATATATCTTTCTATAAATGCTAAAGGATTACAATAAGCAGCCCTTGTAAATTGGCCAAGAAGGGCATCTTTCAGGGTCAAACTAGAGGAAAGCTTGAGGGCACCATCCCTTAGTCTTTCATTCGAAGTACAAAACCATGGGAAGGCTTGCAATGAAATATGGTTCTTTGTGAGGATTAGTTGTACATGAATATAACATAAATACAAATTCTCCACTATTGGGAGTCTATCCGCTAGGACTGCCAAATTTCGCTTCAATTCCATAAAATGCATCAAAATTTCCGAATCCGTCAATATCCAATATTGAGTATCTGATGAGTCTTGTCATTAGTGCACAATAGGGTTCTTCCTACAAAGCAAATGGAAATCAGTTTCAAAATATGTACCTTTTTTGTCCGTCTTAACATAAATCTTGTCTTGTGCACACTGAAGGAACGTTATTCATAACAAAAATCTCCATTTGCAAATTAGAGTCTAGGCAACAAATTCAATGCATCTTAAAATGCTATAAAACACCAATAAGTTAGCACATAACTCGCCTCCTGTTTCTCTTCCAATTTAGCCAATTCATATCAAACATAAAGGCACGGACATATGCTTTCCTTTGCAACAAAATTCAACCAATTGATTAATACAAGTTCACAAAACTATGGATTCTGATCGTCAATAGAAAAATCCATCTTGCGTTTCTGATGGTGAAATAAATCTGCTATATCTGTTGGTGTGCTACCATCTTCTGGATTCTTATCAATACACTGGCGACTAAATCTAGGAAATATCATGGATATTCCACAAGAAGGATGGACTAAACCAAAACTTCCTGATGCACTGGAGAAACTATGAGATCTTAAATGGAATAATTTGTAAATGCAAACAAGAAAAAGTGGTCAATATGTGGGAAAAGATATGGAAGGACCCATCAAAACATTCTCAAGGATAACTCTTACCTGCACCTCTGATTTCCCATACAAGATTTGGAGAAAACCAAAGATCTGGATCCTCAAGTGTCCGGTAGTAAGCAGGTTTGTTGTTCAAAATCCTTTCTCCTAAAAAAAATTCTTCCATCTGAAATAGCTACTACTGTGTTAGTAACCCTCGAAGACTTTGAAGCAAAGAAAGACTACAAACAAGTAAACTATGTTTGTGTCACTCTCAAATTTGTTCACTTCCATAAATCTATATTGGCCTACCACTGATAAATTTGTCTTCAAAGAGATCCTGAGACCCTGATGCATATAGAAATGGATTATTATGTTAAAAGCATGTGATTGGAGATTTACTGTTTCAATTAAAAAGATTAGCTTATCGGTACTTGATACAAAAAATTGATAAGCAACATGGGTATTGTGCAAGGCATTTTTCCAGGTTATATATTTGGTTTGATATGCTCTGCTTAGAATCAATCTTGAAATCTAAAAATAAATGTTGCTTATGACTATCAGAATTGCAGCCCCTGCACCATTTCACATTATTCAAGACAAAATGTCGACTCTTTTAATTCAAAGATTTTGCAAATTGCCAGGACTAGATTCAGTGCCTTGAGTTTGAAGTATGTCATTCCTGTAGAACCATAATCAGATGAAAATTAACACACAGCATAATAAAGAGTATGATCAACTCCAACATGGATACAATGAGAGTATAAAGTGGAAAATGCCTTTAATAAACAAAATCCCGTAGCTTTGTTTTTCTAAATACATCTTTCTATAAATGCTAAAGGATTACAAGAAGCAGCCCTTGTAAATTGGCCAAGAAGGGCATCTTTCAGGGTCAAACTAGAGGAAATCTTGAGAGCACCATCCCTTAGTCTTTTATTCGAAGTACAAAACCATGGGAAGGCTTGCAATGAAATATACTTCTTTGTGAGGATCAGTTGTACATGAATATAGCATAAATACAAATTCTTCACCACTGGGAGCCTATCCGCTAGGACTGCCAAATTTTTCTTGAATTCCATAAAATGCATCAAAATTCCTGGATCTGCCAATATCCAAAATTGAGTGTCAGACGAGTCTTGTCATTAGTGCATAGTAGTGCTCTGCCTACAAATCAAATGGAAATCAGTTTCAAAACATGTACCTGTTTTTTCTGTCTTGACATAAATCTTGTCCTGTGCACACCGAAGGAACATTATTCATAACAAAAATCTCAATTTACAAATTGGAGTTCAGAAAGCAAACTCAATGCACCTTAAAATTCTTTAAAACACCAATAATTTAGCACATAACACGCCTCATGTTTATCTTCTAATTTAGCCAATTCATATCAGACATAATTAAAGGCATTGACATATGTTTTCCTCGGCAACAAAATTCAACCAATTGATTAATACAAGTTTACAAAACTATGGATTCTGATCATCAATAGAAAAATCCATCTTGCGTGTCTGATGGTTAAATAAATCTACTATATCTGTTGGTGTGCTAGCATATTCTGGCTTCTTGTCAATACACTGACGAATAAATCTAGGAAATCTCATGGATATTCCACGAGAAGGATGGACTAAACCCAAAACTTCTTGATGCACTGGAGAAACTGTGAGATATGAAATGGAATAATTTGTACATGCAAACAAGAAAAAGTGGTCAATATGTGGCAAAATATATGCAAGGACCCATCAAAACATTATCAAGGAACACTATAACCTGTACCTCTGATTTCCCATACAAGCTCTAGAGAAAACCAAAGATCTGGTTCCTCTAGTGTCCGGTAGTAAGCAGGTTTCTTGTTCAAAATCCTTTCTCCTGAAAAAAATTCCTCCATCTGAAATAGCTACTGTGTTAGTAACCCTCGGACACTTTGAAGCAAAGAAAGACTACAAACAAGTAAATTATGTTTGTGTCACTCTCAAATTTGTTCAATTCCATAGATCTATATAGGCCTACCACTGATAAATTTGTCTTCAAAGAGATTATGAGACCTTGATGCATATAAAAATGTCTTATTGTGTTAAAAAGATGAGCCTACAAGAACTTGGTACAAAAAAATTGATAACCAACATGGGTATTGCGCAAGGCATTTTTCCAGGTTATATATTTGATTTGATATGCTCTGCTTAGAATCAATCTTGAAAGACAAAAATAAATGTTGCTTATGATTATCAGAATTGCAGCCCCTGCACCATTTCACATTATTTGAGACAAAATGTTAACTCTTTTAAAGGACTGGATTCAGTGCATTGAGTTTGAAGTATGTCGTTCCTGTAGAACCATAATTAGATGAAAATTAAGACATAGCATAATAAAGAGTATGATAAACTCCAACATGGATTCAATGAGAATATAAAGTCGAAAACGCCTTTCATAAACAAAATCCTGTAGCTTTGTCTTTCTAAATATTTCTTTATATAAATGTTGAAGGATTACAACAAGCAGCCCTTGTAAATTTGCCAAGAAGGGTATCTTTCAGGGTCAAACTAGAGGAAAGCTTGAGGGCACCATCCCTTAGTATTTTATTCGAAGTACAAAACCATGAGAAGGCTTGCAACGAAATATACTTCTTTTTGAGGATTAGATGTACATGAATATAGCATAAATACAAATT
>LPNX010108662.1:0-13561 GCA_001517045.1 Pseudotsuga menziesii
CGCAAGACACATTGAGGAGCTCCAGGAGTGTTTCAACAATTTTGAGTTTCAGAGAATCTTCTAAATTTAGAGCACATGAAGATTAAGACAATATTCCTTTCCGTGGAATTTTTTTGCTATGCCTTCATATACTCTTCACAAGTATGCAAAATTTTCTTCATCTTCATTGGGAGAATCAAAGGCAAAGCATTACAAAACCTAGGAAGTGAGTTAATTTATTTCTAAATTGTTGGGAAAATATCAAACACGGTCAAAATTAGTGAATTGATTTATTGATCTTGATGATTAACAATTCAGAAAGACTAAGCATTTCATCGAAATACTCTCTCTTTAGAATTAAGAGGTTTTGCCAACTTTTGGTGACATAAATGATATGAAAATGCTAACTCCGCTTAGTTCATGGCTAACTTTGTCTACATTTAATATTCGAGGTCCTATTTATGCTATCTTGGAAGGGATTTTTAAAATTGACCCTTCCTTGGCCTTCCCTATTTGTGATGGTGCTCAAGGTAGAAGATCAACTCTACACCATTGGAAAACTTTAGTCTATGTGTATTTTTGGGTTTTTTTCCCAAAACACAAACTTGATTTTAGTTTACCCCTTTGAAATATTTCATCCTCGAACAATAACCTATCGGCGTATTATTGCACCTTTTTGGGGCAATTGCTAGTTACCAGCAACTACACATGTCCCATCACCATGCGATCAAAAACTTGCATCACCATGCGATCAAAAACTTATGGAACCGTTGGTTTTGTCGTACAATTCTTTGAGTGGATCGATTGCCTCCTCAAACGGCATGATACAGCGACTGAAGGTGCTAGATCTCAGCTCCATTACATTGTCCGGAAGCATACCCAATACGCCTGGGAGTTTGGCACAACTGAACACTCTGGAGCTGAATGAAAATCGCTTGAGCGGAGGAATCCCTAATGCGTTTCTGAATCTCACGTCTCTGTTGCAATTGAACTTGTCGCATAATTCCTTGTATGAGGATTTGCAGGCGTTTTCGGTGTGGGGATTCGCTCCACGCCCTTGGCGCTGTTGGCTCCGCACCAGGCCTGGATTAGGCGACGAAGGGTATGATTGGGGATAAGCTCCTTGGTGACCAGGGGCAGCAGTGTGGCCTTGGCGCTGTTGGCTCCGCACCAGGCCTGGATTAGGCGACGAAGGGTATGATTGGGGATGAAGGGTATGATTGGGGATAAGCTCCTTGGAGACCAGGGGCAGCAGTGTGGCCGGACAGGTGTTGTTCCCGTCGTCTATCCATTTTTTGATGCTCGCTCGGTGGTATGTTACTCCCGTGCACGTGCTCACTGGATCCTTCATCAATTCCAAGGAGATCCGGCATGTAAAGAACGGGGGAATCGAAATCTCGAGGTGTCTTCTGTTTCTCGCCATTGCAATTTCTCGAATCTGGGTTTGGGTCTGGAAATTATCAGAAATAGAAGACGGCCAAGCTTCCTCTGCCATGGCAGGCCTGGCATAAAAAATACTCAGCTCTGCTTTCAAAAGCCGATACCACTAGCGGATCAGCCAACCCTCAGAACATACCAACGATGAAGTCCGAGTTTCGAACACACGAATCTACCTGCAACATGTTTAACTAAGACAATAACAACAGCTTCCAGTAAATCTCTCACCAATCCCTCTATTGCAACAAGTGCTTTACGGATCAGCCAACCCTCAGAACATACCAACGATGAAGTCCGAGTTTCGAACACACGAATCTACCTGCAACATGTTTAACTAAGACAATAACAACAGCTTCCAGTAAATCTCTCACCAATCCCTCTATTGCAACAAGTGCTTTACCGAAACAGCACCCCATCTCTGAATCTCCAAACCAATCTGGTCTTCGCCACGCACAAACTTTAATACTGCAGACACAAACACAGGTAGGAGGGAAATAAATTGAAGTGTAGATACAACACAAATCATTAAAGTTACAGGTATTCATTGAGGGCATATTCAGCAAACTTTGCATCAGTGGGCCAGTAGAAATCAATTACTTAATTTGGCGTTAAAAATTGGAGACAGTTAAAAATTGGTTTGTAATTCCCTGGCTTCAAGAACAAGACATTCGAGCACCACGGGCTCTATCCGGCCGTGAAGATATAGAGCAAAATCCCGAAAACTAGAAGCATTTAGGTGCAGGCGTAAACATGAAATAATCATGGAAGGAAAAAAAATTAAGATAGCTCGATCAAATACAAATATAGAGAAGTTGAAGGCGGTTCTTCAAGGCAAGTTACCCACCGTCTTCCATAGTCCGAGTTTCGAACACGGCCGCTTCTCGTGATCTCCGTTCTGGTTCTGCTTAGGCTTTCTTCCAGTTCAGCCATGATCTCCGTTCTGGTTCTGCTTACTCTTTCTTCCAGTTCAGCCATTAACGATGATGCCAAGATCCTGCCTGAGCTCCTCTTGCCAGAGTGGATCCTTTAGCGATACAACATTGAACTTTGCCCATCGAGACGTCCTTGCCATATGATAGTATGTTTTACTTTCTGACAGCCTGGAGGAATGACTGAACTTTGCCCCGCCCTGGTGAGGGCTAGCCCGTTTTGGAAGAATAGGCGCTGGTCGCCTGGTCGCATGCTTGCCCACACGTGGTGTGCATGCAGCCCAGGCTCATGTGGGATCCCTTGGGCAGCTGGGCGGTGGCCTGCCTGCCTAGAAGGAGAATGGTAGGGCAATATCAGCCGTTCGATTAATTAAATAATAATTAATTAAACTTCTTGATGATGTTAAGTTGCCGTAAATGGACGAGGACGAGGAGGGGTCAAACGGTTCTGTTCAAAGTTGGGGTCTTCCGCTTTCGAGGCTCCTCCTGGGGGTTGAGGTTGGGAGAGCAGTAAGTTTATAAATCAAGATCAAGAAGAGTTTATCTTTATTTTTATTAAAATATAATTATGTCTCATTGATTTTGTTCTGGTGGAAAAATAAATCAAGATCAAGCTTTTGACATAAATTAGAACTCTGACTTTGTCCAGAGAAGTTTGCTATTATGAAGCTTCATAAGTGATAGATTTTTTATAATAAGAAAAATGTGTCAGATTATAGGTGTCTGGGTATCGGTTTTTAAATTCTAAAAAGTTTTAATAAATTATAATGCCGACTTTTTTACATCAAAGTCCAAATCCGTGATGCAAGATTAAACCATCTAAAGAAATATGTTTGTCGGATTGTAGGTGTTTGTCGGATTGTAGGTGTTTGGTATCAGTGTTTGATACTATGTGGCCAAAGTCTATGGTTAATTTCTTATATATTTTATTTTGCCATAGGTCAAGGTATGTGGAGATTTTCTATACTTATTTCAATGCTTATTTCAATGCTTCGATGGGATGTTTGCGTGCTAGACTGGGTTGCATCTGAAAAGTTAGCGGCGATATTGTAGAGACGAACTGTGGGAGGGAGCGACCAAGTTTGATTTATAGCTGATTATAATCGATGGTTAATGATGCGGGTTTGCTGGTATATAATCTCGATTGCCAAACTGTTAACAGTAAGCACCGGTCCCCAACTAATCTTAATGGTTAATTTTGAGTTGATTGTCTGATTTGTTTTGTGATTCTGATGACGCAGAAGCGAGGAAGCCGATCTGAGCTTAGTAAATTTCTAAAAACCCATATAGTTTGAGTTCTCATGTCAGCAAGGCCGACTGCTGGTGCTGCTGATTGGCAGATATACATAGCAGATGGGGTTGCTGTCGAGTTGCTGGAGTGGACAATAAAGCCTGTCTTTATCAGGCTTGAGCTGACTTATTTCTTTTTAGGGTTCCTGGGAGTTTCCCGAGATATATCAGTTAAGGACATTTTGTCAGTTGCTAAGCTCCATAGGATTTTGATGGAAGAGAGTCTTCTATTGGTTCCCAGGGATTCCAAGAATTTAACAGTTCAATGCATTCCAGTGGTCGTTCAAGATTGAGATAACATTGGATTGCTTAGGTTTTTTAGGCTACGTCGAGAACCACCTTCGCAATTCACAAAAGCCAGCCGAATAGACCAATGAATCTTCATCTGCAAGGTGATATTGGCTGAAAGATCCAGCAAATATAAATAAGAGGTGATGCAGTCGTATGAAACTCCCACCATGACTTCAGAAATGCATAGTTTTATTCCATCAGGTATAGAGTTACTGGCCTTTTCGTCTAAGAATTCGTTCTTGGATCATAATTCGGAGGCCGAGGCATCAAGCAGATCATCTGTTATAGGAACATCATACCAAGGACTTGGAAATCCTGGTGGCAATTTGGGGAATTGGAAAATCTTTAACGTACCCCAAAATCGGTCCAATACTGTCTGGGCAGCTCCCAGTATTGTTGTTCCAAACAACATGCAGCAGCAGCAGCATCATGGTGGTCTAGTCTCATATAGTGGACAAGTAATACCAAACCCAATTGTAGTTGCAAGAGGAGGATCTATGCAGGTTGGCTCCTCTGGAGATATAAGAAAAGGTGATATGGAAGTTGCATCTCAGAACCCACATCACCAAACCGATCATGGTAAGCATCTCTTTTTGATGAATCCAAAATACCAAAATGAGTTTCCTGAGGGCACTTCAACTGCAGCAGCAAATATGACAGAAATTCGTCCTACAAATGGATTGAACCCTCCAGGGTTTGAAGCCCAGAAGAATATTTTGGAATTTTCTCATTTTCCTTCTCAGATCCCAACTATCATTTCAGAAGCTAGCCCTTCTCTTTGAGAGCCTAGTCACGGTACTGGAAGTGATCTTCCAGGTAGTGGGAACATGCAACACAGCCAACTGATGCTTGCTCAGTTCAACAATACATTAAATTGGGCTAACAGATATAGTGGATCTCAACCATGGAATAGAGAGCAGTTTATTGAGAATAAGGTGGATGAAAGTTTTAGGAGTGAATATAGCTCTAAAGGACAGGATGGATCAGGTCAGAGACTTTCACTATCGTTGTCATCTCACCAACCTTCTGAAATGCACTTGCAGGACATAGCCAACCAGACAAACGTTTTGCTATTTGGTGGAGATGCTAAATCCAAGTTAGGCGATTTATTCAACAGCGCTCATGGTACAACAACAGATGGTCTTGCATATAATATTTCATCATATTCAAGGAATGGCATACCAGGAAAAGGATTTATGGACTCCATACAAGGTGGTGGTCGCTCAGCTATATTGCAGTACATGAAGGATGGGTCAACCGGCGCATTTGCAGGTTATGGCCTTGGTTTGAAAAACTCGAGATACTTGAAGGCAGCACAGGAGATTTTATATGAATTTTGCAATGTGGGCAGGGGGATTGAAGCCAAGACTAGTCCCAAGCAGAAACTATCCATGGAGGTCAACGTTATTCCTGGCAGTTCAAGTAGCAGAAGTCATGAGTTTGGTGCAAAAACTGAGACCGGGATGATGAATCAGCCCTTCTATCCAGGAGACAGATTTGAACTCCAGAGACGCAAAGCAAAACTTGTATCCATGCTGGATGAGGTGAGATAACAAAGGACTAATTCCTATGTCATTTACTGTGTCATATAAGTTAATCCCTCCCAATTTCGTTAGGGTTAATATATTGATTGATAGATTGAATAAATGATTCAATCCATTGTTAAACTTGGTTCTTATAACACGTAAAAGAGATCATTGCTACTAATTCAATTCAATTTACATATAGTTTCCTACTGAATAACAGCTTTGCAGAATAGAAAAAAAGATTAGGAACTAAAAGCATAGAAGACGATTAAAATCTATGTAATGCCTGTAATGACTGCATTTCAAATTATTTGCATGCAGAAAAGGTTTTAACTTCATATAGAAAAAAACCAACGAAATTTGTAGGGACGGTGAAGGGATAGAAGAGGAGGACTGTGGGAGGAGTTGGCAGGTGGAAAGGGTGTGGAAAACAAGAGCGGGGACGGTGAAGGGATAGAAGAGGAGGACTGTGGGAGGAGTTGGCAGGTGGAAAGGGTGTGGAAAACAAGAGCGGGGAGTCTCACCTGCATGAATGCCTTCACGACATCGACCCAAGTGTCTTTCAAAAGACTCCCCTTAAGAAAAGATGGACATCCACTTGAGAGGCAGTGAGCAGGTCTTTTCATGATAAATAGAGATTATGTAGAATTTAGTATGGCCGGTGCACGGCTGGGCCTTTGTTTAAGCGTAAAACTATTCTACGATATCAATGAATGATTTTAAATGCCCGCCGTGAAGCTACCAACCAATGGAAATGTGTCTAAATCTTTACAGCTAAGTCTTATTGAAACTTTTCATCACAACAATATGAATTTTATAGTACATAGCTTCTTCTCACGAACTGTGAGCCACTGAGCTGTAATTAATCACCTATATGCTGTAACTGGTCTTGCAAACATTGGAAGTGCATTTCACATGTAACCCTTTCTTTAACCATTATTGTCAGTTTTAGTAGAGCTGGGCATTTTTGCTATTAATGGACCTTCTGATCACATTAGTGGAAGAATGAAGAATGTCTGTAATTTCTTCTTAACAGTCTTTTTAAGTGGTCCCTCCAAATGAAAATTTGGGGTTCAATGTGATTCGTCTTGTCCTGAGTGATTGGCTTTAGTTAAGATTATCAATTACAGGTTTGATGTTCTATTTGCATCTGTTAGTCTATAATGTCTTCCCTCTAAACGCCACTTTTGTGTATCCTCTTCGTTGTTTCTTCCACCCAGAGTTTTCTTTCTACGTTTATCACAAGCGGTTTTCTTTCCTCGGTGGGTATTAGCTAGATTAAAATCTAGTTGTATCAATTGTTTTAAAGCATCTCAACCACCATCTTCAAGCTTTTGAGTTGTGTTAGCCAAGGGTATGGGTAAGTTAGGGTAATTTGAATTCATGATATTGTTAAACACCAATTTCAATATAAATGCAGTCTACATTTCATTGAAAACTAAGTTAAACACAATTTCAATGAAAATGCAGTCTACATTCCCTTGAAAACTAAGTTAAAAGCCTTTTTATTGGGGTGATTTGAACTCTAACCTTTATTTACAAAGTGTGATTTCATAAAAATTAATGGCTAATAAACTACCCTTTGGACGCTTTTCACTCTTCTATATTATGTTGTGTGTGATGGTCAATTAAAGATATGGATTGTAGTTGAAAGGTTGGATAGTGTTACCCATCTTGGGGGCTTTTGACTCTTCTATATTATGCTATGTGTGATGGTCAATTAAAGAGATGGATTGTATTTGAAAGGTTGGATAGTGTTGAACACAATTTCAATCTATGTGCGAAATGCAGCCTGCTGCGCCTTAGACAAAGTTAAGGACTTTATGTGGGGTGTAGATGTAAAGTGGAGTCTACTAACCATGTACACATTGTGTTGGGCTAACTCGTGGTCCCAGTCGGATATTGAAGACTAAATCGGGGAGTTAATTTGAAGTGTTTGGTAGACTTAGGTCCATGTGCTTATTATGTAATGACTTGTCATCCTATACATGCTGTTGTTTTTACAGCCTAGCTTGTTGGAGGAGATGGTCACATATGATTGTAATTGTTTTTACAGCCAAGTTTGTTGAAGGAGTGTTGTCACAAATTATTTTAAAAATCATCACTATATAAATAGTTGGATATCATATTTATGTAAAAAAAGTAAAAATATTTTTAATTTAAAAATTACATATTGTTATATATAAACTTGATATTAATAAGTTAATTTATTTTTTTCAGCAGTATCTTAAATTGAGGTAGTTTTTATAAAATGTAATGGTTAACAAAACAAACTATGATTTTTTTATTACAAAAGTATAAAAATACATTTTTTACAGTGATGTAAGTTTACAGAAATTTGTTAAAACTTGATATCTCACAATGTCTCCTCATGTTTCCAAATATCCGCCAAAAAAAACATATTGTTCGTATGCTTAGCTTTTATGAGGTAGAGCTTATATCTTAATGGTTATCCTTCCTCATGTTTCCTAATATACTGAAAAAAAACATATTGTTTGTCTCCTTCCTTCCTCATGTTTCCTAATATACAGCAAAAAAACATATTGTATGTCTCCAACTTATATCTTACAAGTTATCCTTGTACATTTATCAGGTAGAACTTATATCTTACAAGTTGTATATGTATCAGGTAGAGCTTGTATTTTACAAGTTATCTTTGTAGTATTGTACATTTATTAGGTAGAAAGCTTTTATATTGGAGAATGTTGTTGAAGGATGGTAATTACAAGAAGTTCTTAGCTTTGTGTGAGTCCTAATCAGTTTATGAATAATAAAAACATAATGAAGTGTTGTTTGCTTCTACCGTGTATTTTCACAGGCTAAACTTTTTCATTAAAAAACATTGTATCATATCAAAGGCAAAACTTTTTAGGAAAACGAAAGGCAGAGAGAAGAGAATGGCCACTCGGAATTCATAGCTAAATTTTTTAGGAAAACACTATATCATATCAAGGGCAAAACCTTTTAGAAAAAGGAAAAGAGATCTGTCACTCAAAATTCACTGGCCAAACTTCTTTGAAAAACATTGTATCATATCAAAGACAAAACCTTTCAGAAAAAGGAAAAACAAAGAGAAGAGATCTGCCACTCAAAATAAGTTGTGCTAAGAGATATCCAAAGATAAGCTAGCTATATAAGATATCTGAAATTGTGACAGTTTAAATAGAGAAACTTATGAAATATGCATACAAGCTTGGCTTTAACTGGGGTGATTTTCAATAATTCTTAGTTTTGGGTTTAGCTCGGCTTTAGGTTTAGGTGCTTCTGCCATGAAGTCTTTACAAGTGGGGAAAACCTATAATGACCCAATTTGAAAATTCCCACCGAAGGTAGAATTTGGGGAAAATTTCCCTTAATTAGTCTTGACTCTAGGGGATTCGAATGGCACAAGAGGGTCTTGACAGGTTATAGACTCAAGTCTTAGGACCACTTAATGAACTCTCTAATAACTTTATGACAGGTTATAGACATTTGCAACTTGATGTGGGGACATTCGTAAAAATGTAACATTACTAGTAATTTATGGTACAATTCCCCTAGGGTATGGGCAAAAATGCCTCTCCAACTCTTACGCAACCCTCCCAACTTGTCAAACAGAGTATAGGGACTGTTATTAGACTTCATTTACTGTCATTTGATATGGTTAAGAGTTTTTCCATAGAGGTTTAAAGCTTCGAATATTCATATTCGAATGCATAAATTTAGTGGTATTTGCTTAAGAGAAATGACATGTAAATGCTTAACTTTGACTCACAAATGGTGTAAATAATGGTTCCAAATAGAGCGCAATGAATATAAACCATTAACAACATGGATAGGACTGACAAGTGGAAGAAGCTAGGAGGTAGGGTAGATGGTCAGCTGAGGTAGGTGCTGCGGAGCTACGTTGTGGACGCCAGAGAGGAGTGGGTTGTGGTGTGAGGAGTAGTGAGCAGCTAACAAATATGCCCATGTGAAATGATCGATGGCTTTCACTTTCCATGAATGTTTATATTATGGTCTTAGCATCAAAGGTTTCCATGGTTACACCTGATAGGTGGAAAAACACAAGCCTTCTTTTTCATCATAACCATAGACTGCATGTTCAATTATAACGGAAAATCACTTACTTCACCTTTGACTGCAAGCAGCTTTTATCAAAATCAATTATCCAAATTTGTGCAAAGTAAATCTTGATATAATATTTTACTCCCTAACCTTTATCAATAATGAATTATTGATATTTATTTAGTAGATAGATCCATAAAAAATTTGCATCTACAATGAACTACAAAACTAACAATTCATTGTCATTTCTATGAGAGGAAAATTATTTTCATGATTACTTATGAAATTCCGATAATGTGATGGCCAATTATGTGAAGAATATAATGTTTTAAATTATTGTATCAACCATAAGATTTTGTTTACTAAAATTTGTGGTTTAACACTTCAAATTGTCCATAAGATTTGGATCCTTGCTTAGCTTACAACACGGTGTTCTTTTATTGGACCCCTAGGTACAATTTCTAGTTACACCAAAGGTGTTCTTTCTCTAAGGTCAGGTTTGAGAAACCTTGTACCTCTTTTCGACGTCCCTTGGTGCAATAAAAATGATAAAAATGTGACAAGTATTTTTGGTTTCCCAATATTTCAGCAATGAAATTGGAATAATAAATTATATATGATTCCACCAAACTATTTAATTGCCACCACTGTCAATCGAGTTTGTATTTATGCTCTATTAGGATTAAATGTTTAGAAAATCCACTCGATGTTAAAAGAATGAAAAAATAAATAAAAGAGCAATATTAAGAGTTATTCACACTTATGTATATAAATATCGTTAAAGAATATATTTATAAAATTTGAAATTAAAAGATTAGCATTTAAATATCATTGTAAATGGTCATTATAACTTAGACTTCCTAAGTGTCAATTTTCCAATAAAAAAATTATTCATCCTTTTGTTATGCGAGAAGGGGAAAATTGCTAGAGGCATATTTCTCCTAGATTCTACCGTAGTAAGATTAATAGAGTCTCTAATGGGGTTCCATGTGTAACTGCTAATGCATTGCAATTAATTGAGTTTTGTATTTGTGTTTGCTTGAAATTAGAGTGGGGGCTTAGCATGTATCCCAAATGGCTTTGAGGAGATTTATGCAAAAAACTATGTTTAGTTTATTTAAATTTTATTATTTTGCTACATTAAATAAAGTATTTTTGGAGAGGCAGTGAAGATTTGTATCTATTTTGCATTTATAAATGTTGCAAACCTAATAGTTATGATCTAACACTTTCATAGTGAATCATAACACATCACTTCTGCAGTTCTTGCATATTGTCTTAAAAAGAAGAAAGGAGTAGACCTGCATTAAGAACTTATTCTATTGTGATAACTTCTCTCGTATTTCATCAATACGATTAATACCTCCATAAATTAATATAGCCATAAGAATGAGAGATGGAAGGATTGATTTATTAGAAATATCAACGTCTTTATCTTTACGCTCCACATAATGCAAAAGTTCTCCTTGATTTTAATGCTAAAAAAAATATTGTAAATGCATTTGTAAAATTTGTAACATATGTTTTTGTGCTACTAACACATGCAATATGCGTAGATTTTTGTGCTACTACTTTATGTTTGACAGGTCATTGCATGCTTTGACAATTGGCAAGCAAGTAAATGGATGACAGGTCGCTGCATGCTTTGACAATTGGAAAACAAAAGAATGGAGATGATTCAAACCTCTATTACCATTTGTACCATGGTATCAATGCATAGAAGATGCATGGATGGTCCACTTACGTATGTGCACCATGGTATCAATGCACAGAAGATGCATGGATGGTCCACTTATGTACGTGCACCATGGTATCAATGGACAAAAGATGCATGGATGGTCCACTTACATATGCGTAAACAACATGTTAGAACCATATGAAATTCATCTCCCTCGTAACAAATTTAGGAATTAACCATATCAAATTCATCTCCCTCATAACAAATTCAATGAAATTAGAACTAGTAATCCAGGATTAGATCCCATAGTTGATTCGTTATAATTTTTTTCCTTCCTACAAAGAGATATGGACATAGCCATACACCTACATTTATTTTGCAACTAATTTTCAATTGAATTACAATGAGGTAGAGAGAGTACGCATTGTTTTGAAGCAGTAGAAATTCTCCTTCGACGCCAATAGAGATTCAACAATTCCAAGGACATTGTGCTTTGACTGGAGGAAGCGCCCAATTTCTCTCATATTTTTGTATTTTTCTGTAAAAATCTTTGTTATTTCTATTGGATTCTTTGTGTAGCTATAGAATTTTAGATTTTGAATGGTATGATACATTATTTTTTCCCTACAACTAGATTCCATGAAAGCTGAAATACAACCATTAATTTGATTGTCCTAAGAACTATGTTTAAATAATTCAATTAGCTTAGGGAGTTGGAATGTAGCTCATTCAAAAGAAACTTGTTATTATTGTTGGTAGGATTTACTTAATTCATGTTAAAGGGCTAGGTTAACTTTTACTTACCTCACAGTAGAGTAGTTGAATTGATCCAGTAGATAAGACCTTCTATGGAGAGCAAGAACTCTATGTCTCCTATGGTCGCCGAATTAGTTCGTTCAACAAACAAGAATTTTTTTTGTGATAGGAACGACATTGCTGATCAAACATGTCTCACTCCTCTCATACTCAGTAATCTCAACGTTAGACATTCAGAAAAAGGAACAACATAATAAATATATTTGTTGTAATTTGCAACCTAATATTCTCAAACATATGTTGGAAATAATATTTATTTGTTTTTATGTAATATGCCTGAACATATGTAAAAATATAGATGTAATATGCAACCTAAAAATTTATATCACCTTTCAATGTTGAAGAACGACCAGTGCGGAAAAATCTTGGGTAAGGAATTCCTGACCACCAAGAACTGGTTGTTGAGTTTGCCTTTACCATCACTACAAAGATCTTTGTAGTTCTTTTTACCAAAATTGTTTCAATCCTTCTAGGGAATCCGATGGAAATTATAACTGCTCCAACATACAAGTAATCAAGTAGAGTATTCTTTTGTTGATCATAAGTTTCCTAGTCGATGAGCATAAGTTTCCTAGTCGATAAGCACAACCGCGATGGCATTGGTGGATGAAACGGTGCAATCATGGTGGCAGTGGTGCAAGTCGACATTACAATTGCAATGGAAGTGGTAGTGGTGATGCTTCAAGAAAGCGGTGTGCAAAGGCGGCGCAGAAGCTTCGCAGTGGATGAATAACAATGAGCAAGTAGGTGGTGGATGAATAACGAGGAGCCAATAATTCAATGCCCATTGAATGTGCATTCAACGTTGGGCTCGGGAACCAAGATTTCCGCAGCCAGCTCTACAGTAACACCCTAAACATTTCAACCAATAGCCTAAAAGTTGGTATTTTACAAAACTTAGAATAAAGGCATTGCATAAAATCTTGCATCCTAAAAGTTTGGTTAAAATGTAAAAGAATTGCATGTCAGCACTAACTAATATGGAGTCAACACTGAACGAAAACAATATACACTGCCTATCGGCAGGTATAATAATAAGAAGAGAAAACGAATATGGGATTCTAAAAGTCAAAAATGTTTTATGGAACTTGAATTTAGACATGTCAACGAGTACAAGGTGCTTATTTACCTCCATCCCATAGTGATAGTTGCTAAATCGTACTCATCTCCATATCCGCTCTTTTATGCACAGTGTGAAGGACAAAGAAGGATATGAACTGACAAAGTTGTATTATGCTTGGTGTGAAGCCTGTAGAATCTCTTCCATATCTAGAGTGAGTAGCATGCTTATTCTTTCTACTTAAGAGTCAATTTAATAGTCATAATAGGATTGCAATATCTTCGTGATGTTGTCAAAGGAAAATCTGGTCCACCAGAAAGTGAGGCCAGGTTACTGTCACATAGTTACTGCCATATAGATATGGGGGTTATATGTAGAATGCTTATCATATCAATGCTTCAGTAATCCGCAATAAGACTCCAAACCCATAAATTTCGCTTTAGATCTCTCTGCAACAATGGCCAATTCTCTGTAGGGAAGTATGGTTGTAACCAACAAGGTCTTATTC
>LPNX010108709.1:6480-49481 GCA_001517045.1 Pseudotsuga menziesii
TCTCATCTGGTATGAAAAAGGACCAGCTCTGTGATGCCTCATCTAGTATGAAAAAGGACTAGCTCTGAGAAGGATCATCTAGTATGAAAAAGGACTAGCTCTGAGTAGCTGCCACATCTGGTATGAAAAAGGACCAGCTCTGTGATACCTCATCTAGTATGAAAAAGGACCAGCTCTGTGATGCCTCATCTAGTATGAAAAAGGACTAGCTCTGAGATGATACATCCAGTATGAAAAAGGACTGGCTCTGTAGAGGTTCCTATGACGAGAAGAATCAAGAGATAGCACCTATGATGATGCCCAGTGATGATCCAAATCGAGTAATGATGATCTAGATCCAGTAATGATGATCTAGCAGTGATGATTCAGATCGAGTGATGATCCAGATCCAGTGATGATGCTCAGTGATGATCTAGATTGAGTGATGATGATCCAGATCCAGTGATGATGTCCCATGATGATCCAGATCGAGTGATGATCTAGATCCGATGATGAAGATGACTTGAAGATGAATATGACTTGAAGATGACGAGGACTTGATGATGATCCAAAAGATACATAGAAGAAGACTTGTGCTGAAAATTTTGTCGAAAGAATACCTTCCTAGTTAAGAGGGAGTGTTGATGTATTTGTGACTTCGGAATGTATTCATCTATGTATCTTATGTATTGTAACCCGATGTTTATTTCAGGATGTATCTATAATGTAATTGAGTCATGTTTTCATGCCTCGATGTTTTGATCGGGAGAATCAATAATGTAAACAAGTCATGTCAAGTCATAGTGGGTAACCCTCTGATTTTCTAAGGGTTAAAGTCCCCGCAGTTCCAGGGCACTAGGGTTATTAGACTCTCTTAGTAGAGTTCGGCCCTGGTAGGGTTTTAGTCATGTTGGGATTAGTATAAATAGAGAACTGGAGTCTCTATTTATCACACAACTCATACACACTCAAGTGTAGTGCATAATTGAGGAAGGAGAAGACACTGGGGCTAGATAAGAAGAAGGTTACTGCTGTCGGGAGATCACTTATTGTTTTGGGGCTTTTCTATTTTGGTGCTAATTCTATCTCTGAGGAAGTTGCGGGGTTTTCACCATTTATGGTTTCCCCGAGGATAAACACTGTGTTCATTATCTCTTGTGTTTGATTGTTGTGCTTGTTATTCTCTTAGTAAAGATCCTAATATAATTCTAGCTTAATGATGAAATTCTAACAACAGGAAGGACTCTTGGATTAAATACCCTATTAATTTCGGGCCCTTCATTGTGAAGAAGCCAACATCGTTACCAATGGTGGAGAAATTTTTGAAGGGCATGAAGTTTTAGGTAACTCATGCAAAAAATTACGATCCTAATGGGATCATTTCCCAGAGGAGGGTCCTGGTGCAAAGGTCAGTCTTTATTCACTCCATGATCCCCAACTTGTCCTTGGAGGCAAATTCTCTTTCCTATGATTTTGATTGGACTCCTGCACATAAAATTTAGGCTCCTAAAGAAGTGCAAGGTACGGTCCCAGCTACTCCCTTTCCCCTAAATGGTGATGGTAGTAACAGAAGGTCTCGATCAAAGGTGGAGGATATGGAATGTGATGAAAAAATCCCTAGCAAGAAGACTAAGATAGACGTAGAGGAGGATGTAATCAACCTGGAGCAGGAGTTTAATTTTAAATCTAATTCCCTCAAGATAGTGATAGAGGATGAACTTATTTTAGTAAACCCTGCTAGGGGAAAGGTTGCAAATCAGATGGTGATCACATAGACACTAGTGGCTGTAAATCCATACACTACACACTTAGAGAGAAAGCCCCCAGGAACCACATAATCAATGAAGAAAGGGGGTGAGGAGTCTCTACTCAATTATTAGAAGTATTCTTTTGCCTCTACTGTTGAAGGGAAATTTAAGACTAAAATGCAAATGTTGACCACCTATGGGAAGCTCAAAGAGAAATCCAAGGATGAGAATCAGAAGCAGTCCAAGGAGCTAAGGAATCTATCAGGAAGCAAAGTCTCTTTCACTACTACTAAGAATCTTACAACAAACTCCCTAAACCTAGCCATCGCTAATGAGGAAGGAGTTTCAGAGCTCATTTTCAAGATGGATCAGTTCTCAATCCCAGATAAGATTGTGTTCCATAAGGGAGTTAGCGATCTCATATATGATTCTCTGACTAAGGAGGCGTGATCCCATATCAATTCCTAATAAAGGGTGGTTAAACTAGAGACCCAATTGAAGCAGGAAAAGGCAACAAACAAGGCCTCGAACCTACAGGTGAAACTCCTAAAGGACCAAGTGGCAGACCTAACAACACATAAAGCTTTACAACAACCCCTTACATATGAGCAACCAGTGGCAACAGAGCAGCCTATTTTACTAGCTAAGCCGTTGGATAAGATATAGGCTTACAAAAAGAAAATGAGGACACCTATGAAAGACATCCAACTACCTCCTCAGACTGTGTAGTTACAAGGGGAGATTGAGACATTGTAGCACGAAGTTTTGGATTTGAAAGGTCGCCTTGCTATGCTAGAGGCTGACAAGTGCACATGGGAAGAAGAGAAGCAAAAGATGCAGAAGAGAATTGATGAATTAAATTACTATAGCACCCTTGAGGATAGATCACGAACTGCTCTGCCGATCAAAGATATGTTTGAAATGTACCTGAAGGACCTAGAAATCACTCAATTGAAGGAGGCCAATCAAGAGCTCAAGGACGTGATCATTGCTAAGGAAAGTGAATACTCTACTGAAGATACCAGGACACTCAAAGAGAAGGTATCCAGGTTTGAGGAAAGGGTCATAGGCCGAATTTCCATGCAAGGGGATAAACATTTGCTCTGGGATGTTGTGATAAAGGACATGCCCTCATTAGAAATTCATTTGGTCATGTTGGATGAGCATTGATAGGATGCTTTGGTAGCAAGCAGAATATGTAAAGACCTATAGGAAATTCTAGCATGAAAGCCTAGGGAGGAGGCTAAGAAGGCGATTGTTGTTTTGAACTAATCCTTTGGGGAAGAACTAATTTCCCTGGGGATTACTGACATGATATCAGTTTTGCTGGTAGCAAGGAGGATGACCACAAAGCACAACATGTTGCAGAATGCACTTACTAGGATTAAAATTATTCAGGAAGGGGTAGTAAAGTTCAGTAAATTGTTTCAGCCCCTGTTTCAGAAAGGGTTTCCTAAGTTTTGGGGTCTATAGGGGAAGCTGATCCCTTAGAGAAAATATGTCGAATTGCTATACCAGGAAAGAATAAATGATGCAAAGTTTGAGGGTATGAATGGTGGGCTAAAGGGAGAGGTAATCATTGATAAACTAAATGAAGACTTTGAACTGGTGACTCAATTTAGGATTGTTAAATAAGATCTCACTGCTATTGGCCATAGCCCCCTGATTGACCTGGATGTTCTCCTAAATGAGCTATTTGAGATGGCCACCCCTATAGATCAAAAGTGGAAATATATACATAGACCGAGCAATCATCATCCTGGAAGGCCCGCCAGTAGCTGAGTCAACCGTAGTCTGTTAAACAAATGCTTGGAGTTGTCGTTTTCATCAAGCGATCCAGAAAGGTCTAGATGTCAAGATTTCCCTTTTTGATTGGTCACGCACAATATAACATGCCTTCCCGAAATGTTTTGTGGGAACGACGCATCTACCACGTCAGAGTTTGTTATCTTAGTTATCTTACAGAGCTTGTTGGCTCACAGAAGCTTAGGTTAACTCACAGAGAATAGGATAGCTCATAGAGGTTTGAGGATAGCTCAAAGAAGCTTTGATTAGATCATAGAGCTTGAGAGGGAGAGAAATTCCATATATCATGAATGGATGAATGGGAGGTGTGTGCACAAAAGAGTGATCAAGGAGTGAACAAGTAGAATTCTCTATGTGTATTTGAATTTTCAGTGAATTGAATACATAACAGAGGATTAGAATCTATGTGTGGTTTTGATGGATTTCATGTCTTCATATAGTTCTATAGAAGTATGAATTCATCCCAGATTCACTCCATTTAACCTTGTGTATAAACTCCGTGGATTTGGATTGCCATAGTTTCTGAATTGTAGAGAAGAATTGATCCTATCAGTGATCAATTAAGTGAAGCTTTGTAGAGGGTTAAACCTTAACCAATCGCTCAAATAAAACAAGACCGTAGAGTGGGGATTGATTGTGGGAAATATCAACAGTTTATAGTGATATCATCGGGAGAAGTTGCAATCTTTGAGAAACTTTTCATGTGAGTGATATTCTAAATGCGCTTAATAAATTTTGGAATCCACTATTGATTTGGTGGCGACATTGATTGAATGACCAGAAGGCCATTTCGTTGCATGAAAAAGTAAGTTATATAAACACTCAAGTTGGCCATGAAATTGATAGATCAATGATCGAGATTGACGGTACGGAAGAAGCGTTGTGCGAAAACTCTTGTTTTGGAAGTGTCGAAAGTCGAAAAGCCGACTTCCGATTCCCGCATTTTAGAAAGAATTCCGCTGTGGAAGGCAACGTGGGGAAACCTAGAATTCCACTATGGAAGAAAGTTAAACAATGCAGAAAGCTGTTTAACACAGAGAGTTTGTTTCATATCTCTAGGGTTTTGAAGTCTGTATGTAAATCAATGCCATCATATGTGTAATGTTTGGCTTGTATATTGATTATAATTTTCAGATCTTGATTTTCGAAGCACTAACAGTGACCAGTAAATGCAATGGTGATTTATTTACATAAATAACAAGGAAAATAAACCCTAAATATCATATTTATATAACTTTGAGTTTACAATGACCATAACAACAGTTCTAAGGTGAGTAAGCAAATATGAAATTACTTTAACTCTAACCTGTAGCTTCCTGGGCATGCATAATGATTTATGGAAGTGAACTTCCCTTCTTTGGTGTCTTCCATGCCCTGCAAACTCCTCAAAACAACCCAAATCATCTTCTTATCAGACTCCCTTATTATGCTGCAGTGACCTCCTTCACTGCCCATAAACGTTATGCACAGTCGTAATAAGAAGGAAGACTACAATGAGCCCAACAATGATGTAGTAGATTTCTGTAGGTGTTAATATGGATTGCAGCTCCCTTTTTGGCTATAACAACCCTTGATATTGTCCCAGATGAAGCGCGAGGATCATTATAGATGTGGAACTGCAAGGTTATGTGCCCAACAGAAAGTAAATCATCCTCACAAACAAGACTCTATCCTCTCTAGACGATGTCATGACCCACACGGTCCAAAATCAACCAACAAATGAAGAATACGACCTCCACAAGATGAAATCAGCCCCTATGTTACTCCCCACACAATCCAAACTCAGCTAAAAAATGAAGAATACGACCTCCACAAGATGAAATCGCCCCCTCTGTTACTCCTTTTTTTAAAAAAACATAAAAGCCCAAAAATACGAAAATAGAGATTATGCATGAATCTATAGCATCTTATATCTAGATGGGCTTGAAAATATACTATACTGATACAAATTTGTTGTATGTATAACCACGACATAAGCCTATAATCCTAGGTATAGTATAATATTGTTACTTGTTAGACTCATAGGAAGACCCCCTTGGCTAAACCTTATTATAGAATATGCTATGGGGATGGCACTAGGGAGTCCTAGTTTCTTATATTCTTATTTTACTTATTGCATAAGTGTTTCTAGCTTCTATTCTATTGCTTGTCAAGGATATTTATAACTTACATCATAGGGAGGCTCTATGGGTTAAATATAAATATGTTTCTAATGTGGAGATATCCCAACCCGTAGACTAACTAATATATGTTGTTAGTATGATAGGAGATCAAGATGTCAATGTTGTGACCACCATTTTAACATATCAATGTATTTTTAGGAGGAGTTAGAACTGGCTTTGATCACCTCATTTAATGGCTTGGAAGGTATGGGAAACTTCATTTCCTTTAGAGCTCAAGAAATCTGACTTGGGAGTGAGTAAATTACTCAAAGGTGCAGCGTAATGGCCATAACATTACTAGAGATCACTTGGTTCAATAATTTCATATGCCACCCGTAGTTGACTCTCCAATGACCTAAACAGAAATTCCCATGCATGCATCTGTAAAAACTACTACACTTCCACCACTAAGATGCTTCATTGAACAATGCAAATACATAAATGAGGTAGAGGATATAGATTGACTTCGCATGATATGTGGTAGATGTAAGGTAGGCATCATTAAAAATTGACTTGAGGGATATCTTAGCAAGTAATCATATTTTCATTAGGAGAATAGTTTCAGTGATATAATACTCATCTAAAAAACATAGGTTAATGGTTCAAATTCCTTTTATCTTTATAAGAATTTCATATGGTTGGAAGAGGCAATGATAAAAATTCTCAATCTTTAAAAGGATTAGATAGGTTCTTGTAGGTTTTCTCCAAGTAGGACCTTAACCAATGTATTGAATTGTCAAACTTATGGAGAGAATATAGATTAAATGTAAAACTGTATATCTCTTTTCATTTGTCTAATATCCCTAGTTACCTAATTGAGATGTCAATTAATAAAGTAGATTTGTAAGGCATACCACCATAGAAATTTTAGCTCATACAATTTCCATAAGAAGAGAGATCATAAATCCAACCGAGATAAAAACAAGAAACAATTGTTTGAATGCATATGATAGATCTCTTTCTAAGGCAAGAAACAATAATGAGTCATGTCATGCCAGTAGTTACAAATAGCATAAAGAGAAAATATCTTGTGTAGAACATAAGAGAGTCTATGGAAATAGACTAATTTAGTACAATTATTTTATCCTTATGGTATCCTTACTTATTGACATGGGACCTTGAATGATATATAAGTAATTTGATCAAGTAACTGGTAAATCCACCTAGGTATAAATGCAGTAGATACCGGCTAGAAATAATACTATGTTTGGATATTGTAACCTCAACATCTAATCTCAGATGAAAATGACATACCTGATGTGGTAAGCTAAAATTGATTACTAGTCATGAACTTGAATTCATTGAAACAAACTCACTGTCCCCAACCTTCTACAAATAAACCTCACAATCAATTCCTTAGAAGCCATGCTTATTACATTATTTAACTTCATGTAATCCACCACAATAGGCCAATATACATGGTCGATTTCATGGTATACCCTCTCAACCTCCTTATTTGTATCAAGTCATTTTCCTTGTGAAATCCATTCATCGAAGGATTGTAAGTCTGAATATTTGGTTCACAACCATTTTCCTTCATATGCTCCACTAGTGCAAGATAAATGACAACTTTCCCTCCTTTGGAATGTCCATTATTCAAGGTAGAATATGTTACTTCATTTGGTGTCAATCATTTTTAGTTATGGATGATGGTTAAGGGAATACTTAAGGATAGATTAGTTGAAATTTTGGATCTATATAGCCATTTTTTCTCTAATCTAGCTACAAGATTGTCATGGTTCACTAATTCATATAACAAGTGTTGTAGGAATTAGAATGGTGTCCTTTCCATCATTAGCACCTACAATACTAGGTATATACCTATTTGTTTGATAATTATAAAGAGATGGATGGTTAACATTGTAGGTTAAAAATTATACTTATAAGGAGATGGGGGGTCACATCATATTGATATGGCCCATCATATTGATATGGTCCATCAAGAAAGTTATCAGATTTTCATTAGGAGAATAGTTTCAATGGTATAATACTGGTCTAAAAAACATATAAGGTTAATGGTTCAAATTCCTTTTATATTTATAAGAATTTCATATGGTTGGACGAGGTAATGATAAAAATTCTCAATATTTAAAAGGATTATATAGGCTCTTGTAGGTTTTCTCCAAGTAGGACCTTAACCAATGTATTGAATTGTCAAACTTATGGAGAGAATATAGATTAAATGTAACACCATAGATCTCTTCTCATTATTCTAATATCCCAGTTTACCTAATTGATATGTCAATTAAGAAAGTAGATTTGTAAGGCATACCACCATAGAAATTTTAGCTCATATGATTTCCACAAGAAGAGATATCATAAATCCAACCAAGAAAAAAACAAGAAATAATTGTTTGAATGCATATGATAGATCTCTTTCTAAGGAAAGAAACAATAATGAGTCATATCATGCCAGTAGTTACAAATAGTATAAAGAGAAAAGATATTGTGTAGGATCATAAGAGAGTCTATGGAAACAGACTAATTTAGTACAATTATTTTATCCTTATGGTATCCTCACTTATTGACATGGGACCTTGAATGATATATAAGTAATTTGATAAAGTAACCGGTAAATCTACCTAGGTATAAATGCAATAGATACCGACTAGAAATAATACTATGTTTGGATATTGTAACCTCAACATCTAACCTTAGATGAAAATGACATCCCTTATGTGGTAAGCTAAAATTGATTACTAGTCATGCACTTGAATCCATTGAAACAAACTCACTGTCCCCATACTTCTACAAATAAACCTCACAATCAATGCCTTAGAAGCCATGCTTATTATATTATTTAACTTCATGTCATCCACCACAATAGGCTAATATACATGGTCGATTTCATGGTATACCCTCTCAAACTTGTTATTTGTATCAAGTCATTTTCCTTGTGAAATCCATTCATCAAAGGATTGTAAGCATGAATATTTGGTTCACAACCATTTTCCTTCATATGCTCCCCTAGTGTAAGATAAATGACAACTTTGCCTCCTATGCAATGTCCATTATTCAAGGTAGTATATGTTACTTGATTTGGTTTCAATCATTTTCTTTTAGGGACGATGGTTAAGGAAATACTTAAGGATAGATTAGATGAAATTTTGGATGTATATAGCCATATTTTTCTCTAATCTAGCTACAAAATTGCCATGGTTCACTAATTCATATAACAAGTGTTGTAGGAATTAAAATGGTCAATGGTGTCCTTTCCATCATTAGCACCTACAATACTAGGTATATGCCTATTTGTTTGATATTTCTAAAGAGACGGGGGGTTGACATTGTAGGTTAAAAATTATACTTATAAGGAGATGTGTGGTCACATCATATTGATATGGTCCATCAAGCAAGTTATCATATTTTCATTAGGAGAATAGTTTCAATGGTATAATATTGGTCTAAAAAACATATAAGGTTAATGGTTCAAATTCCTTTTATCTTTATAAGAATTTCATATGGTTGGAAGAGGTAATGATAAAAATTCTCAATATTTAAAAGGATTATATAGGTTCTTGTAGGTTTTCTCCAAGTAGGACCTTAACCAATGTATTGAATTGTCAAACTTATGGAGAGCATATAGATTAAATGTAACACCGTATATCTCTTCTCATTATTCTAATATCCCTGGTTACCTAATTGATATGTCAATTAAGACAATAGATTTGTAAGGCATACCACCATAGAAATTTTAGCTCATATTATTTCCACAAGAAGAGAGATCATAAATCCAACCAAGAAAAAAACAAGAAATTTAATTGTTTGATTGCATATGATAGATCTATTTCTAAGGAAAGAAACAATAATGAGTCATATCATGCCAGTAGTTACAAATAGCATAAAGAGAAAAGATCTTGTGTAAAATCATAAGAGAGTCTATGGAATAAGACTAATTTAGTACAATTATTTTATCCTTATGGTATCCTTACTTATTGACACGAGACCTTGAATGATATATAAGTAATTTGATAAAATAACCGATAAATCCACCTAGTTATAAATGTAGTAGAAACCGACTAGAAATAATACTATGTTTGGATATTGTATCCTCACCATCTAACCTCAGATGAAAATGACATCCCTTATGTGGTAAGCTAAAATTGATTACTAGTCATGCACTTGAATCCATTGAAACAAACTCACTGTCCCCATACTTCTACAAATAAACCTCACAATCAATGCCTTAGAAGCCATGCTTATTACATTATTTAACTTCATGTCATCCAACACAATAGGGTAATATACATGGTCGATTTCATGGTATACCCTCTCAAACTCCTTATTTGTATCAAGTCATTTTCCTTGTGAAATCCATTAATCAAAGGATTGTAAGCATGAATATTTGGTTCACAACCATTTTCCTTCATACGCTCCCCTAGTGCAAGATAAATGACAACTTTGCCTCTATGCAATGTCCATTATTCAAGGTAGTATTTGTTACTTCATTTGATTTCAATCATTTTCATTTAGGGATGATGGTTAAGGGAATACTTAAGGATATACTAGATGAAATTTTGGATGTATATAGCCATATTTTTCTCTAATCTAGCTATAAGTGTAACACCCCAATTTTGACCCAAATGAATTAAATGTATATGATGTATATATTGTAATTAAACGTGGTTTGGAGCTAAAGGAAAAATCCCCACCATTGATTTATCGTTTTATGTTTCGGCGATTAAAATCGATGCCGATGGTATTTTGTGCTTGCCATGCACATTATAATTATGAACACCATGTACATATGCAATTTAATTAAAATACCCACAACCAACTATGTCAATGCAACATTAAAAGAGAAGGGGCATGATTTTCCTAGGGATAATGGAGGGGGGGGATATTCAACCTTTGATACCAATGGGGAAAATCCAAATTTCAGCAAAAGAACCCAAGAGAGTGGTCAACCACTTCCCTTGTCTTATTCACCAACTGAATTAATTCCCCATGAGATTGGTTGGGGCAGTTATTGCCTTGAGGGACGTATGCATGGGCAGCCATCAGTGATTGGCAGGACTGTCAGTCCTTTGACCACACGCATGCCCAAAGAGGCATATCACATTTAGTTCCTCATGTGGGCAAAGAGAACCTCATTCCACTCTCACGCAGCTCCTTGTCTTCCTCACACAGGAGAAAGCTTGGCCGCAGGCAGGAATTCACGACTATTCTTCCTTCCCGATTTTACTGGGTGTAATTCCCTTCATGTTGTGGGTCTGTGTATGTGAATCCCTTCCCATAGGCCATGTTCTTCAGCTCATGCAATATGAGAAGTCGGGTTGTCTTTCCCATGAATTTGGGTTGTTGTGAGTTTGCTGTTGAGTCGTTTTGGCCACGATAGGGCCATAAACGACTCTGGAAGTCGAGTTGCTTAGCTTGAGCATGGTTTACCCAGATTCCATATCCGATTTGACTTTTGGGTTGTTTTACCTTCAGTCCCAAAGCTGTTAATTGCTGTGTCTATACTGTTGTTGGTCTTTGGATTGTTTTAGGGTGGAAATGGAGTCTGAGCATGCTTGATAAACCTAGTGTATGTAGGAGCCTCACGAACAGAGTTGGAGGGCTGACTTTGTTCTCTGTAAACCTTGAATAGTACTAGAAGGGAAGGCATATCCCGAGGGTCTGTGTAGCAGAGAAGGGGATTCTTCCTTGTGTTGAGTGTGTGTGGATGTTTTAGAAGTCAGGATAGCTTTGGTGTAGGTGTCCACAACTCCTTAATGATCTCACTAGCTTAGCATCTAGCCTTTTTGGCTCCCTTATGGCATGATAAACCCAACTGTGTTAACTTGGCTGAGTTGTGTATCCTTGGTTATGTGTGAGCCTGCTAGTTTCCCCTTATTCCTTGTGGAATCATGCCCAGCTCAGGGGTGGCAGTGTTGCTAAGAGATCGATGAGCAAACTGGCCTATGGTTGTGTGGAACGTTGCAGTGATGTAGCTGGTTGTGGGACAAGATTCTATTAAAGATAAGTATCTTCTTGTGCTTAAACCTTTGCAACTGTATTGTTTTATAAATGAACAGGATGAATGCTTAATTGTGTGATTGATATGTAATTGCTTCCTCTGCATGTTTAAATTATTTAGACATCTGCATATGTATTATGATGATCATGTATCTATGTATGTTTATTTCAATGCATTTTTATATCATGTTTATGAGGCTAGTTTTCCCGGATTATATAGCTAGTAGCTATGTTAGTTGCATCCTCTCTGCTGGGATGAGGGGCAGGGACGTGACAACAAGATTGCATGGTTCACTAATTCATATAACAAGTGTTGTAGGAATTAGAATGGTGTCCTTTCCATCATTAGCACCTACAATACTAGGTACATACCTATTTGTTTGATAATTCTAAAGAGATGGAGGGTTGACATTGTAGGTTAAAAATTATACTTATAAGAAGATGAGGGGTCACATCATATTGATATGGTCCATCAAGCAAGTTATCATATTTTCATTAGGAGAATAGTTTCAATGGTATAATACTGGTCTAAAAAAAATATAAGGTTAATGGTTCAAATTCCTTTTATCTTTATAAGAATTTCATATGGTTGGAAGAGGTAATGATAAAAATTCTCAATATTTAAAAGGATTATATAGGTTCTTGTAGGTTTTCTCCAAGTAGGACCTTAACCAATGTATTGAATTGTCAAACTTATGGAGAGCGTATAGATTAAATGTAACAATGTATATCTCTTCTCATTATTCTAATATCCCTAGTTACCTAATTGATATGTCAATTAAGAAAGTATATTTGTAAGGCATACCACCATAGAAATTTTAGCTGATATGATTTACATAAGAAGATAGATCATAAATCCAACAACAAAAAAAGAAACAATTGTTTGAATGCATATGATAGATCTCTTTCTAAGGCAAGAAAAAATAATGAGTCATATCATGCTAGTAGTTACAAATAGCATAAAGAGAAAATATCTTGTGTATAATCATAAGAGAGTCTATGGAAATAGACTAATTCAATACAATTATTTTATCCTTATGGTATCCTTACTTATTGACATGGGACCTTGAATGACATAGAAGTAATTTGATAAAGTAACCAGTAAATCCACCTAGGTATAAATGCAGTAGATACCGACTAGAAATAATACTATGTTTGGATATTGTAACCTCAACATCTAACCTCATATGAAAATGGCACCCCTTATGTGGTAATCTAAAATTGATTACTAGTCATGTAGTTGAATCCATTGAAACAAACTCATTATCCCCATCCTTCTACAAATAAACCTCACAATCAATTCCTTAGAAGCCATGCTTATTACATTATTTAACTTCATGTCATCCACCACAATAGTTTAATATACATTGTCGATTTCACGGTATACCCTCTCAACCTCCTTATTTGTATCAAGTCATTTTCCTTGTGAAATTAGTTCATCAAAGGATTGTAAGAATGAATATTTGGTTCACAACCATTTTCCTTCATATGCTCCACTAGTGCAAGATAAATAACAACTTTTCCTCCTTTGCAATGTCCATTATTCAAGGTAGTATATGTTACTTCATTTGGTGTCAATCATTTTCAGTTAGGGATGGTGGTTAATGGAAAACTTAAGTATAGATTAGATAAAATTTTGAATCTATATAGCCATCTTTTTCTTTGATATAACAAGTGTTGTAGGAATTAGAATGGTGTCCTTTCCATCATTAGCACCTACAATACTAGGTATATACCTATTTGTTTGATAATTATAAAAAGATGGAGGGTTGACATTGTAGATTAACAATTATACTTATAAGGATATGGTGGGTCACATCATATTGATATGGTCCGTCAAGCAAGTTATTAGATTTTCATTACGAGAATAGTTTCAATGGTATAATATTGGTCTAAAAAACATATAAGGTTAATGGTTCAAATTCCTTTTATCTTTATAAGCATTTCATATGGTTGGAAGAGGTAATGATAAAAATTCTCAATATTTAAAAGGATTATATAGGTTCCTGTAGGTTTTATCCAAGTAGGACCTTAACCAATGTATTGAATTGTCAAACTTATGGAGAGCATATATATTAAATGTAACACCGTATATCTCTTCTCATTATTCTAATATCCCTGGTTACCTAATTGATATGTAATTAAGAAAGTAGATTTGTAAGGCATACCACCATAGAAATCTTAGCTCATATGATTTCCATAAGAAGAGAGATCATAAATCCAACCAAGAAAAAAACAAGAAATAATTGTTTGAATGCATATCATAGATCTCTTTCTAATGCAAGAAACAATAATGAGTCATATCATGCTAGTAGTTACAAATAACATAAAGAGAAAATATCTTGTGTAGAATCATAAGAGAGTCTATGGAAATAGACCAATTTAGTGCAATTATTTTATCCTTATAGTATCCTTACTTATTGACATGTGACCTTGAATGATATATAAGTAATTTGATAAAGTAACCGGTAAATCCACCTAGGTATAAATGCAGTAGATACCAACTAGAAATATACTATGTTTGGATATTGTAACCTTAACATCTAACCTCAAATGAAAATGACATCCCTTATGTGGTAAGCTAAAATTGATTACTAGTGCACTTAAATCCATTGAAACAAACTCAATGTCCCCATCTTTCTACAAATAAACCTCACAATCAATGCCTTAGAATCCATGCTTATTACATTATTTAACTTCATGTCATCCACCGCAATAGGCTAATATACATGGTTGATTTCATGGTATACCCTCTCAACCTCCTTATTTGTATCAAGTCATTTTCCTTGTGAAATCCATTCATCAAAGGATTGTAAGTATGAATATTTGGTTCACAACCATTTTCCTTCATATACTCCACTAGTGCAAGATAAATGACAACTTTGCCTCCTTTGCAATGTCCATTATTCAAGGTAGTATATGTTACTTCATTTGGTGTCAATAATTTTCTGTTAGGGATGATGGCTAACAGAATACTTAAGGATAGATTAGATGAAATTTTGGATCTATATAACGATCTTTTTCTCTAGTCTAGCTACAAGATTGTCATGGTTCACTAATTCATATAACAAGTGTTGTAGGAATTAGAAAGGTGTCCTTTTCATCATTAGCACCTAAAATACTAGGCATATACCTATTTGTTTGATAATTATAATGAGATGGAGGGTTGACATTGTAGGTTAAAAATTATACTTATAAGGAGATGGGGGTCACCTCAGATTGATATGGTCCATCAAGCAAGTTATCAGATTTGGTTTTAGGATAATAGTTTCAATGGTATAATACTGGTCTAAAAAACCTAGGTTAATGGTTCAAATTCCTTTTATCTTTATAAGAATTTCATATGGTTGGAAGAGGTAATGATAAAAATTCTTAATATTTAAAAGGATTATATAGGTTCTTGTAGGTTTTCTCCAAGTAGGACCTTAACCAATGTACTGAATTGTCAAACTTATGGAGAGCATATAGATAAAATGTAACACCTTATATCTCTTCTCATTATTCTAATATCCCTTGTTACCTAATTGATATGTCAATTAAGAAAGTATATTTGTAAGGCTAGTAGTTAGAAATAGCATAAAGAGAAAATATCTTATGTAGAATCATAAGAGAATATATGGAAATAGACTAATTTTGTACAATTATTTTATCCTTATGGTATCGTTACTTATTGACATGGAACCTTAAATGATATATAAGCAATTTGATCAAGTAACCAGTAAATCCACATAGGTATAAATGCAATATATATGTACTAGAAATAATACTATGTTTGGATGTAACCTCAACATCTAATCTCAGATGAAAATGACATCCCTTATGTGGTAAGCTAAAATTGATTACTAGTCATGCACTTGAATCCATTGAAACAAACTCAATGTCCCCATCCTTCTACAAATAAACCTCACAATAAATGCCTTAGAAGTCATGCTTATTACATTATTTAATTTCATGTCATCCACCACAATAGGCTAATATTTTCTTTCCTTTTGATGCATTTCTTTGGTTCCCTCCTTCCTTCCTTTGGTCCATCTACATGACTCCTAGTACCAGGGTCCTTCCCCTTTTCATTAAAAACCTTAGGAGAAAACTCGGGTGTTTTTGCTATCTATACAAAAAAAAACAAAAAAAAACCTAAATTAAAAAAAAAACTGGGATCCCTAATTCCTAACTTTTCATATTTTATCTCCTGCAAATAGTTTTGCCGGGAAAGGGCGGCATTTTCTTTTTGCACAGGCCAGTGTTTACTTGCTTTGACTATGGTAATCAACACCACGAAAGCTGAAGCTAAGCTATTGGGATATATTGAGGTGAATCGCGTGGGGTGTAACTTAAGTTTCACTGTATTCTTGTTCTGGGTTCTACGTTATTGCAAGTATTTTATCAATGCTTTCGTGAAAACAACATAATAACTGAAACATTATGTGGTTTCTTTATTGACATAAATCAAAATAGTGGTTCCTATGCTACAAAATTTCTAGCGTAATACGCATTGTGTGCTGCATTTTGTACAAAATTTTATCATATGCTTAGTAAGTGTAATATGCATTTTGTGGTTTCTTTATTGACATAAATCAAAATAGTTGTTCCTCTGCTACAAAATTTTAAAAATTATGTAAAAAATTTGGTTTCCTATAGGGTTGATCATGGATTGTGGTGGCTCTTCCTAGCTGAGTCATGGAATTTTTGACATTCATTTAGTTGGGTTGTGATTGTTTTGTGTCCACTAGAGTTGGACTACACTTTCCCACTGCTGTAAGACCGTTACCGTATTCATCTTTGGGGATTCATGTGTAAAACTTGTCCTGCTTGTAGCCTCTAAGGTTAAGGGGTCTTTACTCTTGGAGACTGAGATATCTTGTTGGCTAATGTAAGTGCCTAACCTAAACCTACAACAATCTAACCCTCTCTCTCTCTCAAGTTATGACATCTGTTCCTTTTAGAAGATAGTCCTTACATATAGTCTTCCCTTTTAATTTTGAAACTTGTTAGATACATTATCATTTAAACAACTTTCAATTAGCAATTAAGTAATGATAGACTTTATTTTTTTGGTTATGTAGGCTTTGTACAAGTGGAGACATGGAGGTAAGTGATTGTTTGTGATTGAATTATGCCATTTTTTTTAAAACAAAAATGAGTAGGTTTTATATTAATAAAATTGTGGCTGAGCCACCCAAGAGGTTACATCTGCGAGTCCTTTGAAAAAAACAAAATTCCCCATCACAACAAATGGGAATACTACTTTTATTTAATTTAAATTGTTAGAACATATTACTTTGTACTTTAATAACAATCTAATAGGCTATGGTTAATCAATACGCTAATCATTTTGAAAAAATTAGAGAAAGAAAATAATGACACGAAAAAAAAAAAAACTGATTATGAAAATTTCAAAAAGAACGCGTCAAAATGATCAAATGGGAAATAAAGAGACATGCAGCTCAAAAGGAAAATATTTAGAAATAGAAAAATGTATTTCCTTATGTAGTATAATGCTTATTTTTATTGTATGATGATGTTAGGAATATGTTTAATAGAATTCTTGGCTACAGTTACAAAGAAGAGGAAAATACAAACAATAACAACGAATATTACACCTTCTATGCCTTTGAATGACTCTACTAGTCCTAACAAAGAAGGAAATGACAAAGATACATTTTCCTCTTTTGAGGAGGAGGAACAACATGAACAAGGTAAGCCCATTAATTCATATTTTTCTAGTTCTTTATAAATATAAATATTATGATTAAGAAATCCATAACACCTTTATGTGCCCTTCTTTTATAGAAGATGTTCACAAACAACCATGCCATATGGATAACAGTGTAGAAGGGGAAGATCCCTCGACACAAAAAGAGGTGGAGCAACATGAAGAAAAAGGTAAGCTCATTAATGTATAATTTTGTAGTTCTTCATAACTAAAATTTTATGACTTAGAAATCCATAACACCTTTATGTGCCCTTCTTTTATAGAATATGTTCACAAAGAACAATGCCAACAAGATATTAGTATACAAGGTGGAGATCCCTCTACACAAGCATCAATAGAGAAAATCAAGAAGAAAGGTAGAGGAGAAACTAAATGTGCAGAAATAAATAACTTGGAATTAAAGATAGAAATTCATATCAATGAAACGAACCAACCAATTGGTCCAAACTCCGTGAAGCTATCTTCATTACTAGGTGTACTCGCAAGGGAAATGGTTCCAATCAATTATTCTGATTGGAGGAAGGTTTCAGATCAATTAAAGGAGGACTTGTAGAAAATTATTAATGTGAGTATTAGACATTATGTGTATTTGTTTTCAACATTTCTATTTTTGGATAATTTCAAAGTTTATTTTCAAACCATGTATGACATATAAAAATGAAATTCTTGTATGTTGTAGGAAAAATTCATAATCCCTCTGGTCCTTAAAGAGTAGTGTATGAACTACATTGGCCATAAGGAAAACAGTCATAGATATCGATTGACCAAAAAATGTTTTGACACTTATGAGTCAACAAAGGAAAGATTAAAAAATGTTCCTCCAATTAAGATAAGTGAGACAGTGCAGAGAGAATTCGTATTATCATGATCCACCACTAGATTCTTAGTAAGCAAAAATTTCACATATTATATAACCAAGTTTTTTAGAATGTCTATTGGCTTGTAATGTTGACTTATATATGTTATTTTCAATTGATTTCTAGGATATAAGGAAAAAAACAAGGAAAATAGAGAAAAGGAGAGGGACTTGCACACCTCTAGACGTCGAGGTTATCAACAGGTCGATGATGATATGGTAAACAATTGTGATGATATTTTATCCGATATGAGAAATATTAGCATATTTTACTTTCATTGTAATGTCACAACTTAACCATACTATTTTACTTGTTGCAACCAGAAAAAATCTATAGCCTCTGATGATACAACTACAAGCATTACTAGGGAAAACTTATGGAAGAAGTGCCATCAAAAGAAGGATGGAACTCCAACCACACTAGCTGTAGGAGAAACAATACTATGTTCTCAACCTTTTAATTTAGATATTGATTAAAATTTCATTTTACATGTTGGAAATGTTTTCTTCTATGATCTGATTTAATTGTATGTCAATGTTAGCAAAAAATTGAACAAGCACAACTAGAAGTTGCATCTCAATACTTTGCAACTAGGGATGATGCCCTTGCTAAGGTACTAGGGGTTGATGCAAGAGTACGATGTCATGGCGTTGGCTTAGGAGTTACACCAACTAAATTGTTTGGAAATATTCCATACAAGGAGGCGCTAGCTGTAAGCCAAGCTACAATGAAAGAAAAAACACACGAAATTTCATCTTTGAAAACAACGATAACTGGACTACTGAAAAGAGTAGAAGATATGGAGAGAGAACATGTGGTCAACAAATAAAGTGTTAGTGTCCAATTCTTTACTCTTGTCTCAATATGCATATTTTCACACTAATGATCTAAATTCTAATATTTGATTGCTCATATAAACAATGTCCTATTGTACAAAATGCTCATGCTGAAATCACACCTGTTGTGGATGTTAGTTGTTTAATTATTATTTTAAATAATATTTTATTTTCATCTTTTGAATATATATATATATATATATTACATTTTGTTGCCTTCATAGAGTAATACAGGGGACATAACAACCCCTATGAACGAACTAATACAAAATAAATTAACCTCAATGCATACTCCATCATCCCTAGTAAGTATTGGAAAATTTTGTAATTTAGTTAAATTTTATTCTATTTTATCAATATATTAGAAATCATTATCTATTGGGTGCAGAGCCATGCATCAAAATATGATCAACATTTGGTATAAAAAACACCAATGGTTCCATCGAAACTGCAAATTGACAAAATGAAAACACCAATTCAGGTAAGATTGTAATTATTTCATCTAGGATCATTAATGTTTAAATTCTTATTTCCATGCATCTTACTTTGTCTCATTTATTTGCAGGGTCAAGATAATGCTAATGAGTTGACACAAACTTCCCAATTGGGGTTGGAAGGAAAGGAATTATTTCTCATTGCATTAATCTCAAGGGTTAAAGTTGCAAGGGTGACAATACATAATACTGACCCAAATGCAATGGCACACTATGTCCCTATTGGAAAATGCTATTATATTGTGAATCCGACATAAATTTTAGATCCTCTATTTGAAAATATAGCTCTACCACGTCCCATTAGCGCATTATGTAATCTAGCAGATGCTTTGTTGAGATTCATTCCTTGGCACAAGGATGACATTGAACTATGTAACTAGTGGTTATACTGTGTGACTAGTGATTTCAGTGATGTTGTATCCACCGAGAATAGTTGATTTATTGAATATTTATACTTAGATCAAGACATAGTTTATAATTTTTTTTTAGTTTGGGATTAATCTTTACATTTAATTAAAATTTTGGGCACAAGTTGCCATTATATGCCATGGGCACAATTTTCGATTTTGTAATACATCAGTATTATGTAACATTCGTTGCATGTGAATTGAGATTTTGTGTTGTGAATATGTGGAATGAGCAGTTTGTCTATCATATTTTCATTAATTTTTTTTTGTAAATTAGTTTATCCTTCTATTTCCTTCTATTGCGAAAAATAGACATTTAGAGAAAAAAAACCAAGCCCTCCCATTTATATATTTTCTAGGGTAAGTCAGTTCCTTCCATTCACCCTTGTTAACATGACCTATATGAAGTTGCTTGTGAAAGAAGTGGCCTATACCGTGGAGCAAACTAGTGATTTGTAAATTTGCTGAAGACGACAATGTTTCCTGAAATGGTTAACCTCTACATTTCTATTTTTTTCCCTTGGAAAAGACAGCTCTGCAGCACATGATAAACTTTGGAACAACCCAAAGAAACTTGAATGCATCACAAAAATAATTTACAAATCAAGCCCTAACCAACCCCACAATAGCACTACTGAATCAATAGATGAATCATAAGAATGCAATGATTTTGATTAGTGCAAAATTTAAAACCTCGGAGCATACTCACCAACAATCTATCAGCAACAAAGTCAGTGTACTGACTCATAAATTTGGAATTCATCCCCACAAGATCACATGGGAGAGAATCACATACAAATTCTCTTTCAATCTCTATAACATCACAAACTATACAAATTCTTCTGAATTTCATCATGGACAATAGGTGGCATAGTTTCAGCTAGATCCTAATATTGTAGAGTGGTTCAGAAAAAACACAATATAGATAATTGAATGTGTGTAATCCTATAGCCTTTCTATATTTTGTTGTGCTTAGTCAATCAAAGACAATCAAATACAGGGAGGATAGGCAAATCCCATGGCCAACAAGAGACCATTGGGTAGTGGATAATGAAAGGGGATACTGTGCATCTTACTGAAGACACCAAGTTTGGTCTTTTGATATAGTATCCACATCCATATGTAAGAGGTTTCAAGTTATAACTAAAAAGACATTGAAAAATAAATTGATGCATGGAAACATACAAAATGTATAGGATCCTCATAAGTCACTATGAATGCATAAATGATTCACATGCAAGATATTCATTCTTCACTCAAATCCTTGAAAATTTTCATCATTAATTTTCCAAAAGTAAAAAAACCACAGTAAGCAAAAATAAAATGAGCTGCATGTTTACCATACTGGAAGAGATAAATATTCTTCATGTGTTGTAAACCAACTATGAACCAAGATTACAAAGGATACCTTTGTGGCTATAATTTGTACTCTAGATGATAATTCAGATAGGTTTCATGAGATTTATAGTGATTGATCGAGGGTTTTGATAACTTCATCTTCTGACAACTGTATGAGTTGGTAACATCTTCTATCTAGATACTTTGGCTTTTAATGTCAATAGCCTGGAGTTGCTTAAGGCACTCTGTTAAGGTTTTCTACATGATGTAATTGGCAGTTCCAATGATCACTTTTGATCATATTTAACATTAATATAATTTATTTTCCACATTGTAGCAAGAATAGCAAATGACCAAAATTAAATATTTAAAGGAATAAGATTGCATCTAGAAACAAATTCATATGCAATAAATAATAATAATAGTAAGTTGATTTCTTAACTCAATTGAGGCTAGGACCTTTTATGTTGTACAAAACAACCAATCTACAAATCATTTTGAATTTGAAAATCAAAACTAAGTTTAAATACAAACTACTCAATTTGCATTTGAAGTCACCATGTTATTACATTGTAGACACAAAGAAGATGCTCAGAGGAATCAAAATCAGAAACTATCTCAAGGATTCATCGTTTTTTTTCATTTCACAAGATGCTGGTTTTTCCCTTAACATTTCCATTTCCCAAAATTTTATGGCAAGATAGATCTGATATACTTAACATATATAGGGTGCTCATGCATAACAATTTCCAAGTAATTTGCATCTATATATTTGAAAGAGGAAATAATGATCTCTCTCACCTCTTCTAAGAATGCAACCATATACTTTCATTCATTGAATAATAACCACTTATTTAAATTTTCTTTGTCCTACCACAATATACAAGGAATTGACCACAATTCAACAAAGGGTATGGAACAATAAAGAATGGGTCACGACTTAAGATTTGGTCATCATTAGATCAGTTATGAGTTGAAGTTACCATGTGTCACGAGTTCCTCTTCTTGTTCTTCCAGTGTTTATCAAACATCAACCCCATTTCCTTAAGTCCTCTAGCTAAATTTGAATTCTTCTCTGTTTACAGCAGAGATTTCTCATGTCTGTCTCATATACAGACTTTATATACATAGGGCTATTCCTCACTAAATTATCTCAAATCCTTAGCTCAGGATTTACCACTCTCATGAAAAATTAAAATGCCAATCTATCATTAGTTTCAGGCCTCACACAGATAATGAAACTCTATTAATCTCAACTCTACACAAACATTGAGATTCTACCATTTCCTGAGTGGTTTAAGTTGAAGAAAAAAAGATGTAAGGAAATATTTATCCATTTTATATAGACATTTTTCTTAGCCATTTTATAAAGTTATTTTGCTTAGCCATTTTATAAAGATATCGAGCATATATATTGGTATTATAAAAAATAATATTCACTTCATAAAACATATCATTCTTTGAATAAGTTTATGATTTTATGAAAAATCTTTATTTCATATGATATAGGGACATTGACGTCATAACCCAATATACCTGAATTTGTGAAAAAAAATATTATATGTGAAATCAATTAAAAAAAACTCATTTGCGTGCATTTCTCATCGTGTATTCCTAAGCTTGCATTCCTTAGTGTACATTCCTCAGCGTGCATTCCTAAGCTCACATTCCTCAGCGTGCATTCCTTAGTGTGCATGCCTAACCAACCACGACCACAATTGAAATTGGGTCATTGCGTACTATGGCAACCGATGAAACATGGGCGTCTCGCACCATGGAAACAAACACAGGGGCCTTCTCTACCACGACATTAGGATAAGCGCGGGGTTCCCAGTTTGAACGATCCACGGTGAAAAAATTCCAAGAGAATGCTGATGAATGGAGTGATACAAGCATATGGCCAATTGGTATGTTAAATATCCTTTTAAGAGCAGAAGTGGATAGGTTTATTTTTGGACATTTTAATTTCCAGAATGAGGAAATAGATGATGCTATCTATAGTTATGATCATTGGGCTGTGGAATTGCAAATTTTTGGGAAGAGGGTTCATCTAGACCTCGATTTGGTTGCCAGAGCAACCAAAATTCCATGAAGAGAGGGGTCAATGTTAAACTCATGGAAAACCCCCAAGCTAGAAAACATTCAGATGGATAGTAAAATTTGTGGGAAACGAGTTGTTGTTCCTAGGAATGGGCTAAAAATGGAAGATGTTCCTCAATGAATATACAAAACCCCGATTTAGATAATCCTTAGGACTATTATGAATCACCACAAGCGGCATGATATTTCGGGTGATTGCATGCAGCTAGCCATACACTGGGTTGAAGACATGGCCATAGATGTCCCTTATCTATTGGCTAGTAAATTGCACTATGCATTACAACATAGTAAAATGAAGAGGGTCAAGTTCAGTTACCCCGACACAGTGCAAAAAATTATTGAGTTATGTCGACCCAGTGTTGGTCAAAATCTATTATAACATACATTAGGAAGCCTAAAGAACAACAAAAAATGAGGAATTACCTCAACTGTCTTTAAAGAACAATGTAGAAGGAGTTTCTACTGTCACTACATCAACAGTACATGGACAACCTTTCGAGGACAATATGGAATATGTGGGAAATGACATGCCTTAACTTTTCCCTAAACAAGATGTTGCTGTCACAACTTTGGCTGGAATGCATGGAAATGTAACTGCAGATCAATGGGAGGAATTTGTGAACAATGATATGAATCGTTCACCGACTAGTGATGAAGACCTAATTCATGCCAAAGATTCTTTTGATGGTAGATTTGTTTTTTCTTTATTAGATAAGATTGTGCATGTCAAAGAACAATCTACCTTGTGGGAGGATTCTCCATAGCTAGCGACCAATTGTGCATAACTAAGGATTTCCAAATTATTGATTTTGTACATCGTGTTACAGGTTTAGGGAAAAAAATTGTGGAAATTGAAAAAATAATTGGCTAGAAGGATAAACTTATTAAGGAACAATGTTCTAAATTTAGCTTAGTTCTAGAAGGATCAATTTCTGACCTTGACAGTATGAAAATAAATGTATCACATTGAAAAGAAAAAAGATGAGGAAACTATAGGGAGACTTGAAAATGAGCTGAAAAACAGGCCTAGAGTTTTGAACATGCCACCACTGAAGACTGTATTTGGTAAGGAAGCAAAACTTCAACAAGAATTGAAGCAGAAATAGACATTTACTATTGTTTTGAAATTTGAGTTTGAAAAGAAAAAGAGAGAAATGACCATTAAACATCAAAATGAGACTGCAGAATATGAAACAAGATTGGAAAAATTGAATAAAATAATTAAAAAAAAATGAGTTGCTGAAAACTAAGAGAATTGAAAGGATTTCACCAACTCTCAAGACTAAAAGAGATGGAAGAGGAAATGAATCAACAGTTAAGGGTAAACAGGTTTGCACACCAAAATAATCAACAGTCAAGGGTAAAAAGGTCAGCACACCAAAAGAATCCAAAGTCAAGGGTAAAAAGGTCAGTACACCAAAAATTTTTGACAATACAAAACTTGGTGATGTAACTATGGAAAGATTACTCCAGTTTCAATAGTCCTTACAACAACGAGAGAAGACCTTGAATGAAGCTGCTTCAACAATCCATGCTGTAGAGTTTACATTTGGCTCATTAGATGCAACATTGAAGAAGAAGAAAGAGGAGAAGGAGGCTGAAATTAGAGACCTTCACCAAAAACTACTGGAAAAGGGAAAAACACTAAATTTTGGATGTGATAGTGAGATACAAGATTTGAAATCCTGAATTAAAGATTTGCAGGGAAAAACTGTGGCAGAAGCAATTTTGTATACTCAATCTGATACAGATTAGAGGGCACAAGAGCTCGAGAAGGAGGTACACCAAGTCAAGAGAAAATTAACTGTAGTTTAATCTGAGCTGAAGTGGACGAAGGATGACCTCAAAAGAAAGGAATATGAGCACTCAAAGCAGTGTAATAATAATGTAGAGATGTTGAAGAAATGCCTACTAGAAGAAAAGATAAATTGCATTCAAAAGTGATAAATCTTGAAAACAAAGTGAAAGAGAAAGAAAAAAAATTACAACATATTGCTGATGAAGCTTTTGTAGAACTAGAGGGTTTTGGAAAAGGCAAGAGAAGCTATAGCGAAATTCTTATTCTATAAAGGAGGAATTGCAAAAACCTCCCAAGCAGCCTAGAGTTCTCTTGATGTCTACATACATACTAATATCGTTGTAATATAAATTGTAAGTATTTATCGACAATGCATATATTTTGATATAGTTAATGTGTTTCCAATGTGTAATGTGTAATTCATATGTGAATTTTACCTATATCTACGAGAGTTTAATGTGAAACCCATATTGAGAAGTGTGTATGAAACTTCAAATGATGAAATATATTCTTCGTAACTTCTTAGTGATGGGTTTTAATGTTCGTTAGTTGGTTTTATGCACATAGTCACAAGTGAACAGAAATTGCATTGTAGTGTGAATGCATAATAAACAATTTGCACCAGGCATGTAGCAGATGCCAAGTTAAACATTTAATTATTTGGAAACCAATTGGAACAAACTTACATTGAATTGTCAAATCATCATCTCCAGTGCAATACATAAAAAATTCCCTTCAAAACGGGATTAAAACTAGCCCTTCAAATTTGATCACTAGAGGTTATAAAAGATTAAGACTTGGTCTACCTGAAACTAACACTAACACTAACACTTGGTCTGCATACAAGCTGAATTAGCCCCGTGAAATTTTTTGCTTCTAACCTTTATGTTCATTTTGTGTTTGATAGTCATGTTCTACCTGTGTTCAAAGCTGGGAGGAAGGTTTATGCTCCTTGTATGTTTTACTGTCTGTCTGGTATCTATATCTCCTAGTAAAACTATTATTTGCGTAGACTTGGAGAAGACAACCCCATTTATCGATAGTACTATATCCTCGATGGGCTTGTCATTCTTGTCTGCTTCTTCTACCGGGACCAGATCCTTCCTACAAGATATGCCAGTGCATCACCTCTTTGGATTTGTCATCACCCTCATTAGAGTTTGCAATTTGCAACAAGGACAATGATGACAAAGACCTCTGATCTTTCCCCCCCAGTCCAAACATTCATTTAGATCGACCGTTCCTAGAAATGGATATTATGCACCGTGGTAATGGAGTCCACGACCTTGTCTGGAGGCTTTGACAGGGTGTTCTTAGGATCGAGAACTCTAGGCACTGCTTCCGTAGTGGTGTTGCATTTTATCATGATAACGTTTCCCTTACTAGCATTAGAAAGTATTTCTAATGTAATGAACATATTTACATTTCCCTTGCTAGCATTAGAAGGTATTCCTAATGTAATGAACATCTCTACCCTGATGGTTGGAGCGTCTTTTGCATGAAGGTCTAGAAATGACTGAATTTTCAAGCAGCGCCCAATGGTCAATAAAACACATCGAACAACATGCTTCCCAAGAAAAACAGTCATTACAGATCCCGTATCAGGACCCCCAATATCCTTAGTAGAACAACATTTAGTCATCCCTGTTCTTTACCAGTATTCACTCGCTATGTATCTTAGGACAACTCTGATTGTGGCCTTATAACAATCTGGGTGATCAATGAATCATCATTACTAGTCGAGTTTAGCATGAGTCCCTAAAATCATCACACATGCCATTATCAAGTAGCATGATGACAACATGAATGATCACGTGGGATCTTGATCCGATTTCTTGTGTGGTGATGCCAACTACGCCACCCCTTCTGTGGTGACATCATGGTATCAATGGAGGAGGTGACCCCTGACCTCACTTGAAATCAGCTTTGAGTTTCCATACAGTGTGTGGACTTGACATTTGTCACTTCATCGATCCCTCCTCATGATGGTATATCGGTAACTGGTGCTTCAGATTTTAGAATATGAAGGAATGAGCAATTTCACTTTTTGTCATTTCATCTCTTATTTGCTACCTTGCTTGTATTATGAAAATATTGATGATTGAGGCAATTTTTGTTGATTTTTAGCTTGTCCAACATTCTCATTGTGTATAATGCACTCTTGTCTAATTTTTTTACAATGAAAAACTAGTTCCTTGATATTCAATAATGAATGAAAGAGAACTCTGTTAATACGTTAATGTTTCAGTTTTCAGCAAATTATGGAAACTAGACAACAAAAAAGTCTAGCAGGACTTAAACAAATAAAATATGGACACACTTTTTTCAGCTTAAAAAAATGAGCATAATGCAGACTTGTCAACCAAAAAAATGGGTATAACTAAACAGTAATAGGAAGTAATATCAAATTGAGTAAGAACGATAATCCTCTACTTACTTATGAACTCAAGCTAATTCATCAGTTGCGAGGTAATGTGTCCTTTCATGCACTCGTTCAGTTATATTCCTTGGCTTTCATTCCATAAATTGCATCACTTGTATTGTTGAAACTATAGTGGAAAATTATAGGTTGATTACAGTCACATTCATAATTCATCTAATACGAGTTCAGAATTCATCCAATATGACTTCAATACTGGTTTTTTGGTCTGCTGATCCTTATTATGCCCTCAATCGGTTTTCTTAAACTGTCATATGGTTTGTTTGGATTGTCAATGGGGTGTATTCAAATTTGATTAGACTCTTTTACCAACTTCATATGTTCTTCATTGATTAATCCTAATGACCAAACTTGACATCTCGTGTATGAAATATGGAATGGCATAATTACACATTTCTAAGCCTACTCATCCATGAACCAAATCTTTCAAATTGGTGAAGAAAAGTGCATTAGACAAATTAATAACATCAAGAAGAAACCCTGCAGAAGAATTTATGGACCTACCAAAACCGTGGTTTAGGGAAATTAGACCAAGCCTAGGAGAAGATAAAAAATTGTCCAAGTATGGAATTATTGATAAAATTTTCCTAACTGGCCTTAGGGAAATGCCCTCCACAGCTCATAGGATGATGATAAAAATATTATGAGAGTGTGGATATCTAGAGTGTTGTATGGTGCATCTAACCATATCATTACCCTGACCAAAAAGTCTTTCAAGAAGAAGATATCAATCTGCCAAAAGTGCCTCTTAGCCATATTTGCACTCCTCCAGAAAAATGCTTGCTGAGGAGAGAGAAAGAAGCTCTAGAAGATGAAAGTGGTCTTGATTGATTCACCTTGTTGGCCTCTATCCATTGGGTATCTCACTTTCCAAGTTTGAAGGAAAAATGAAATCACCTTGGCGACCTAGGGTTTGAAGAGAACTGGTAAGTGTTAGAAAAATAGTTTGAGAGACTGTTAGAAAATAGGACTACAGAGCAATAACAAATGTACTATTAAATCAATAAATAAGATGCAAAACACATTAAAACATTATAGAGAGACATATATATAATGTGGTTCACCCAAACGATGGGCTACGTCCACAAATAAATTGTCAGTCCTTTTATTACAGTGGGGGAATGAGTGTACAATACACCTAGGGTACAAACACAACTGAATAATATATCTAGATCTGGAATATTAGGCTCCACAATCAACAATCTCCCACTTGGAGACTGATCACAACAACTCCACCGCTACTGCACTTGCTGGACTATGCTCTGGACCTTGGACTTGGCAAATTTATTGTTTTCACCTTCATGCTTGAAGGCCAACAAAAACTGAGCAAGAACTCAGTTTCTCTTTGGTTACTCCCTTTGTCAACATGTCTGCAAAATTCTGGCTAGTATGTATCTTTTCCAGTTTTAACAATTCTTCATCTAGAACAGATCTTATGAAGTGGTACTTGAGCTGCATATGTTTAGTCCTTGAATGAAAGGCTGAGTTCTTTGCAAGATGAATGGCACTCTGGCTATCATTGTACAACCTACTATTCTCATGCTTCTTTCCCAATTCTTCCATGAAGCTCTGCAACCAAATCATCTCCTTACTAGCCTCTGTAGTAGCAACATCCTTTGCTTCCATTGTTGAAAGTGCAACAACCTGTTGCAGTTTTGAAATCCAACTTATTGCTGTTCTACCCATAGTAAACACATACCCTGTGGTTCTCCTCCTGTTGTCTTTATCACTAGCCATATATGCATCAACATATCCCTGTAGAACAGTGTCTGAACCTCCAAAACATAATGCATGAGAAGTGGTACCTCTCAAATACCTGAGAATCCACTATACTGCTTTCTAATGCTCTTTACCTGGATTATTCATATACCTGCTCACAACTCCCACTACATGTGCAATATCTAGTCTTGTGCACACCATGGCATACATAAAGCTTCCAACCGTTGATGAATAGGGAATCTTGGACATGTAATCTATCTCTTCACGTGTCTCTGGACACATATCCTTGCTTAGTTTGAAATGGCTAGCCAAAGGTGTACTGACTGGTTTTGCATTCTGCATTCTAAACCTCTGCAACACCTTTTCTATGTACTCACCTTGAGACGATGTCAATTTTCAATTTTTCCTGTCTCTTGTTATTCTCATACCAAGGATTTGCTTTGCAGCACCCAAATCCTTCATCGCAAATGATTTAGCTAGTTTTCTTTTGAGCACATTTATATCCTGCATGTTAGACCCTGCAACAAGCATGTCATCCACATACAAAACAAGATAATATATCTTCCGTTATCTAGCCTCTTGAAATAAACACAGTGGTCAGAATGACATCTATCATAACCTTGTTTTGTCATAAACTTATCAAATTTCAAATACCACTGCCTTGGAGCTTGCTTCACTCCATACAAGCTCTTCTTCAAACTGCAAACCAAATTCTCCTTCCCTTTGACCTCATACCCTTGTGGCTGATGCATATAAATCTCTTCCTCCAAATCCCCATGGAGAAAGGCTGTTTTTACATCTAACTGTTCAAGATGCAATCTTCTACCACCACTAGACTTAAAATAGTTGTAATTGAAGTCATTTTAACAATAGGAGAAAATATTTCATCAAACTCTATACCTTTCTTTTGTGCAAACCCCTTTACAACAAGTCTAGCCTTGTTCCGCTTCTTGCCTCCATCTTCTTCCTTCAACCTGTAAACCCATTTATTCTGCAATGCCTTTTTTCATGTAGGCAACTTAACTAGATCCCAATTCTGGTTTTTTACCAATGAGTCCATCTCCTCATCCATGCCTTGCTTCCACTTCTTTCTAGCTTCTACCTGCATTGGTTCTTCATAACATTTTGGTTCACCATAATCAGTCATCAATAAATAATAAAATGAAGGAGAGAATCGTTTAAGGGGTCTACTTAACCTGGTAGAATTTCTTACAGTTGCAGGAGTTTCAGGTACCTGCTGTTGCTCTTGATTTTCTGGTGCCTTTGGAACTTCATTTTCTTTGATTTCATCAAGCACTGCGTACTCTATGTTTTCCTTTTCTTCTTTCTTTCCTTGCAACTAATCTTTGTACATGACCTTTTCATTAAATACTACATCTCTACTCCTAATGATTTTGTGATTTTTAAGATCCCATAAGTGATAACCAAAATCATCAACCCTGTATCCAATAAAGGTACATTTCTTGGATTTAGCCTCAAGATTTGTTCTATCATCTTTATCAATATGGAAAAATGCTTCACAACCAAAAGTTCTTAGAAATGAGTATTTTACGTGTTTATCTATCCATGCCTCATCTGGAATGCCACCATCCAAAGCGCTTGAAGGCCCTCTGTTTACTAAATAAACAACAATGTTTACAACATTAGCCCAAAACTATAAGGGTAACCCTGCATGCAATCTCATACACCTTACACACTCCATGATCGTTCTATTTATCCTTTCTTGCACACCATTTTCTTGTGGTGTTCTAGGGACTGTCTTCTCTCCGGGAATCCCATTGTGTGAACAGTAACTGTCAAACTCCTTGCTGCAGTACTCACCTCCTTTATAAGATCTAAGACATTTCAACCTTTTTCCTGTCTCATTCTCAGCCAAAGCTTTCGACTTCTTAAAAGTATCAACCACATCATATTTCTGTCTAATGCAATAAACCCAAGTTTTTCTAGTTGCATCATCAATAAAAGTAACATAATAACGAGTGCCACCAAGAGATCGTACCTGAGTTGGTCCCCATACATCTGTATGGACAAGCTCTAACTTTTCACTCTTATTTCATTTCCCAACCTTGAGAAATCTAACTCTCTTCTATTTTTCATAAACACAGTTCTCACATAATTCCAAACTAACTTGCTTCAGATCTAGAAGCAGTTTCCTTGAGTGGAGAATCTGCATCCCCTTCTCACTCATGTGGCCAAGCCTACGATTCCACAACGCCACACCTGTTTCCGTGGAAGCTATAGATATAGAATAATCAGTATTATGAGGACATAAATATAACGTACCTACCCTATCTCCTTTTTCTATTACCAGTGATCCTTTAGTGATCTTCCACCACGTTTCTGCAAACATAGACAAACAACCGCTATCTCCCAACTGCCCTGTTGAGATCAGATTTCTTTTCATAGTAGGAATGTTCCTTACATCCTTTAGTAGCCATTCACTTCCATTATTTAACTTAATCCGTACCTTACCCTTTCCAACAATTTTTCTTGGTTCATCATCCCCCAATAAAACATGTCCAAAATCACCTTGAACATAATCATGAAAGAATTTCCTTTGGGTGTAGCATGACATGAAGCCCCTGAATCTACTACCCAGTAATCACTAGTATTATCTAATGCAAGAATCAAAGAATCTTGTAACACATCACCTGCTACATTCGCTTCCTGAGTAGTCTCTTGCTGCCTCTCACCTTTCTTCTTTGGTGCTCGACAGTCTTTCTTCAGATGTCCTTTCTTACCACAGTTCCAACACTTTATTTTTCTGAATCTGGACTTGGATATTCCCTTTTTGACTTGCTACGATTTTCTGGGCTCCTTCCTCTCTCGTTTTGTCTCCCTCTACTCTCTATGGTCAACGCATTACCTGATGTCTCACCTGTGCTTTTTCTTTGTATTTCCTCGCTAAGAATAACACCAACAACATCATCAAACTTAAGAGTGTTTGAACTAGGGACATATTTACTTACAACCATGACCAAGCTATTCCAACTTTCTAGAAATGAACACAAGATTAGAAGAGCCCTAACCTCATCATCAAAGTTCACTTTTACAAAACTTAACTGACTGGTAAGTGTATTAAACTCATTTAAATGGTCAGCAACAGATCCACCTTCCAACATCTTCATATTAAATAAAATTTTCATTAAAAATACCTTGTTAGAAGCCGAGGGTTTTTGGTAGAGCTTACTCAATGCGCTCATCACACCCTCTGTTGTTTTTTATTTCGAAATATTGAAGGCCTTCGATGAAGCCAGGCACAACCGTATTGTTCCCAGTGCCTTTTTGTCAAGAACCTCCCATTCTTCATCCTTCATAGCCGCTGGCTGTTTTTCTTTTCCGCCCAATAGTAGGTACAGATCCTTTTGGTAAAGATAGTCCTCCATTTGCATCTTCCATAACTGATAGTTTTGGCTGTTAAATTTCTTGACCCTAAACTTTCCTTCTTCTGCCATTGCTCCCACTCGAACCAAGAACCGTTCTTTCTTGCGATTTTACCAACCAAATAGACCTTTTGGCTCTGATACCAATTGTTAGAAAATAGGCCCGCAGAGCAATAACAGATATACAGTTAAATCAATAAACAAGATGCAAAACACATTAAAACATTACAGAGAGACACAGATATAACGTGGTTCACCCAAACGATGGGCTACGTCCACAAACAAATTGCCAGTCCTTTTATAACAGTCCAGAAAGATGAAGGGATACACCCTGCAACAAAACTGCTCCACTTCCTCTTCACGCTCTCACAACCTCTCTTCCAATACAATACAATACCATACTTAGTCATTTTACAATGCTTTCTTTTATAGGGGAAATAAAATGGGAAAATTCTAAGGTTAACCCAATACCATGGGTCCGCAATACTATTGGCCACAAATCATGTGTTGAAGAAAATGCCCGCAACACATGAGGATAATGTAGGCTACTATTTTTTCCACTCAACCATGGTCTCAGTTTGTCCAAAGATACCCTTTAGAATAATTTATGGACCTGCCAAAAATGTGGTTTAGGGAAATTAGACCAAGCCTAGGAGAATATAAAAAATTGTCTAAGTATGGAATTATTGGTAAAATCTGCCTAACTGGCCTTAGGTAAATTCCCGCCATAGCTCATAGGATGATGGTAAAATATTCTGAGAGTGTGGATCTCTAGAGTGTTGTATGGTGCATCCAACCATATCATTATCTTGACCAAAACACCTTTCAGGAACAAGATATCAATTTTCCAAAAGTGCCTCGCAGCCATATTTGCACTGCTCTAGAAAATGCTCACCATATTCACCTTGTTGGTCTCTACCCACTGGGTATCTCACTTTCCAAATTTGAAGGAAAAATGAAATCACCTGGCGACCTAGGGTTTGAAGAGAACTAGTTAAGTGTTAGACAAAGAGTTTGAGAGACCATTTTGAAATGCCGACAAAGGGGTGCTCCTTTGATGATAAAATTCATCAGATGATATGGTCTCGTTCATTGTTGAAATGGCTATCTAGAAATTCTCTTTGTTTTTCTTATGGTGACCAGATAAGGAAAATATCAACCAGGAAAAATAGAAGAAAACTGTTATTTTGCATACTAAAGACAGAAAAAATGGCCAAGTGTTGTAAAGGGGCTAAGTGATGCCGACATTAAGGTTGATGCCCGCACTAAGGATGATTCCCGCATGGCATGGTATGGAATAGATGGTGATGTGGCATGAAGTTGAAATCATTGTTGCATTATGACATCATTATGGAGAAATACACCAAATTAGTGAAAATCAAGAAATTGGTAAAGTATGGGAAAATTAGTCCAAGTAGCCTTAAGAGGATGTCCGCCACAAATTGTGTGTCGAAGAAAATGCCCGCAGCACATGGGGATATTGTAGGATGTTGTTTTTTCTACCCAACCATGGTCTCAGTTTGTCCAAAGAGACCTTGAAGAAGAATTTATGGACCTACCAAAAATGTGGTTTAGGGAAATTAGACCAAGCTTAGGAGAAGATAAAAAATTGTCCAAGTATGGAATTATTGGTAAAATTTGCATGACTGGCCTTAGGTAAATGCCTGCCACAGCTCATAGGATGATGATAAAAATATTCCGAGAGTGTGGATCTCTAGAGTGTTGTATGGTGCATCCAACCATATCATTAGACTGACCAAAACATCTTTCAGAAAGAAGATGCCAATATCCCAAAAGTGCCTCTCAGCCATATTTGCACTACTCCAGAAAAATGCTTGCCGAGGAGAGAGAAAGAAGCTCCAGAAAATGAAAGTGGTCTTGATGGATTCACCTTGTTGGTATCTACCCATTGGGTATCTCACTTTCCTAATTTCAAGGAAAAATGAAATCACCTTGGTGACCTAGGGTTCGAAGAGAATTGGTTGTGTGTTAGACAAAGAGTTTGAGAGACCATCTGGAAATTCCTACAAGGGGGTGTTCCTTTGATGATAAAATTCATCAGATGATATGGTCCTGTTCATTGTTGAAATGGATATCTAGACATGCTCTTTGTTTTTCTTATGGTGACCAGATAAGGAAAATATCAACCTAGTAAAATAGAAGAAAAATGCTATTTTGCATACTAAAGACATAAAAAATGGCCTAGTGTTGTAAAGGGGCTAAGTGATGCCAACATTAAGGTTGATGCCCACACTAAGGATGATTCCTGCATGGCATGGTATGGAATAGATGGTGATGTGGCATGAAGTTGAAATCATTGTTGCATTATGACATCATTATGGAGAAATACGCCAAATTAGTGAAAATCAAGAAATTGGTAAAGTATGGGAAAATTGGTCCAAGTATCCTTAAGAGGATGTCCGCCACAAAATTGTGTGTTGAAGAAAATGCCCGCAGCACATGGGGATATTGTAGGATGTTGTTTTTTCTACTCAACCATGGTCTCAGTTTTCCCAAATATACCTTGAAGAAGAATATATGGACCTACCAAAAATGTGGTTTAGGGAAATTAGACCAAGCTTAGGAAAAGATAAAAAATTATCCAAGTATGGAATTATTGGAAAAATATAAATAACTAGCCTTAGGGAAATGCCAACCACAACTCATAGGATGATGATAAAAATATTCCGAGAGTGTGGATATCTAGAGTGTTTTATGGTGTATCCAACCATATCATTAGCCTGACCAAAAAGTATTTCAGGAACAAGATATTAATCTGCCAAAAGTGCCTCTTAGCCATATTTGCACTGCTCCAGAAAAATGACCGCTGAGGAGAGAGAAAGAAGCTCGAGAAGATGAAAGTGGTATTGATGGATCACCTTGTTGGCCTATACCCATTGGGTATCTCACTTTCCAAATTTGAAGGAAAAATGAAATCACCTTGGTGACCTAGGGTTTGAAGAGAACTGGTTAAGTGTTAGACAAAGAGTTTGAGAGACCATTTGGAAATTCCTGCAAAGGGGGTGTTCCTTTGATGATCAAATTCATCAGATGATATGGTCCTATTCATTGTTGACTTGGATATCTATCCATGCTCTTGGTTTTTCTTATGGTGATGAGATACGGAAAATATAAACCTGCCAAAATAGAGGAAAAATGTTATTTTGCATACTGAAGACAAAGAAAAAATGGCTAAGTGTTGTAAAGGGGCTAAGTGATGCCTGCATTAAGGTTGATGCCTATACTAAGGATGATGCCCGCATGGCATGGAATGGCATAGATGATGACGTGGGATGAAGTTGAAATCATTGTTGCATTATGACATCACTCTGGAGAAATATGACAAATTAGTGAAAATCAGGAAATTGGCCAAGTATGGGAAAATTGGTCCAAGTAGCATTAAGAGGATGCTCGCCACAAATTGTGTGTTGAAGAAAATGCCCGCAATACATGGGGATATTGTAGGCTACTGTTTTGTCTACTCAACCATGGTATCCGTTTGTCCAAAGAGACCTCAAAGAAGAATTTATGAACCTACCAAAAATATGGTTTAGGGAAATTAGACCAAGCCTAGGAGAAGATAAAAATTGTCCAAATATGGATTTAATGGTAAAATATGCATAGTTGGTCGTAGAGAAATGCCCTCCACAACTCATAGGATGATGATAAAAATATTATGAGAGTGTGGATCTCTAGAGTGTTGTATGGTACATCCAACCATATCATTAGCCTGACCAAAACATCTTTCATGAAGAAGATATCAATCTGCCAAAAGTGCCTCTCAGCCATATTTTCACTGCTCTAGAAAAATGTCCGCTGAGGAGAGATAAAGAAGCTCCAGAAGATGAAATTGGGCTTGATGGATTCACCTTGTTGTCCTCCATCCATAGGGTATCTCACTTTCCAAATTTGAAAGAAAAATGAAATCACCTTGGTGACCTAGGGTTTGAAGAGAACTGGTTAAGTGTTAGACAAAGAGTTTGAGAGACCATTTGGAAATGCCTGCAAGGAGGTGTTCCTTTGATGATAAAATTCATCAAATTATATGGTCCTATTCATTGTTGAAATGATTATCTATCCATGCTCTTGGGTTTTCTTATGGTGATCAGATAAGGAAGATACCAACCTGCCAAAATAGAAGAAAAATGTTATTTTGCATACTAAAGACAGAGAAAAAATGGCGAAGTGTTGTAAAGGGGCTGAGTGATGCCCACTTTAAGGTTTATTCCCACACTAAGGATGATTCTCGCATGGCATGGCATGGAATAGATGATGATGTGGCATGAATTTGATATCATTTTTGCATTATGACATCATTATAGAGAAATACGGTAAATTAGTGAAAATCAGAAAATTGGCCAAGTATGGGAAAATTGGTCCAAGTAGCCTCAAGAGGATGCCCGCCACAAATTGTGTGTTGAAGAAAATGTCTGCACCACATGGGGATATTGTAGGAGGTTATTTTTTCTACTCAAGCATGGTCTCAGTTTGTCCAAAGAGACCCTAAAGAAGAATTTATGGACCTGCCAAAAATGAGGTTTAGGGAAATTAGACCAAGCCTAGGAGAAGATAAAAAATTGTCCAAGTATGGAATTATTGGTAAAATTTGCATAAATGGCCTTAGGGAAATGCCTGCCACAGCTCATAGGATGATGATAAAAATATTCTGAGAGTGTGGATCTCTAGAGTGTTGTATGGTGCATCCAACCATATCTAGAAGGTTATAATAAGAGGTTTTTCAGATAGTTTGAAGATAGTATAGAAGCATCTTCACAATAACCCACATGATAGGAAATGTATATTATCGTTTCAAACTTACAAATTTCATATATAATGAATTTTTGTTTCAAAAAGAAAAACCAATTATAACAGAACAATAACATACTGGACATAATTGAATGCAACAAATACATAATTCATATATATTAAATAGTAGAAGTCACCATATAGATTACACCTAATAGTATAAAAATTTATTAATGAAATGTAAAATGTTTACAACTCCAAATGGGGTACACCATTCCTCATCCCTAATCCATAAAATTTCAAAATATATCCAAGATTCCTCCTCTAGACCTTGAGGTAACAACAGAACCACTTTAATAAAGGAAGCTAGATTCTCTGTTTCTAGAGAGGGATCTCTCACAAATATATAACAAGGCCATATATAAACATAAAATGGAATTCATAAATTGTTTTGGTTGAAACAGAGTAAAGATACATTGGGTTATGGAGTCACAATTATCATGAAACACAGAGAAATCTACATGGTAAGTGTCTACAAAGGAAATATAATATTTCGGTCATGGTCAATATGTTTTTGGTCCAGTGGAAAGGAAGAAATGATGACAGTCTATTAACACAGAGCACTGTAAAGAATGAATTCTGCATTAACTTTGGAAGAAACAATTTGTGAATATCTAAGACGAAAGCCAGAGCATAACAAAGTATGAATTCTGTAAAACTATCACACACTTATCTTAGATATGAAAGAAAACATAACAAAAAGATTAACAAGAAGGACATGCACATAAAGAAGAGAAATCATAGACTGTAACTGAGAAATACACATGAATCCTCGCATTTAAAAAACCAACATCCGACTCGACAACTTCTATTAAAGATAGATCTCAAAATTCACATAACACAAAATTCTCAGGGGTTTCAACCCTTTATTCCTTTGTTGAGGGTATACTTATAGTGTCTAGACCCATGAGACCAACCTCGAAACATAGTTACAATTTTAGAAACAAACTTCTAATAAAATTTAACATGTCACACTTGCCCTGATTTACATAAAACATGAAATATGAGGGTGATGCGCATGCTGGATCTAAAACAGTAAAGCATCTTCAGGATCCTGTCTTTCTTGATATTTCTATAGCTGTCTCTTTGATCCTTGTCACGCATTCATGTTTTTATTGGTGCAATAGGTATTTACTTTTCCCATAGTTATCAACTAGCTTCCATTGATAAGTAGTTGGCAGATCTAGACTGAACATCTCCTTTGCCATTAAGCTGAGATCTACGTTTTATGCATAAGAGAACTTTGGCAATTTTGTACATATGGCTTTAAAGTCAAACAACATCTCGAAATATCCAATTAATTTACCAATCACTATTTTTCCAGACAAGGATTGATGCTGCATGTCATCAAACTGTCTGTGATCTAATCTGCAACTGATTAAACTGTCATTATATTCTTTCTGAGAGCACATTCCTCTTTTCTCTTCCGAGAAGAAAGGGAGTCCTCTTCAATGAATTCCTTGATTTAATGATGCATGGCATCAATTTTTGCTTGAACTATTTCCAAATGATGATATTTATTTACCACTTTCCTTTCCCATGTGATAACCAAAACCCTATCCTGGATATTTGCTTTCTTTATTTCCTCTTCTGTCAAGTTGTTCAAAAACTTGATTGCATTATTAGATGTGTCAATAGGCTTCTTATTTAACACCTGTTTTACCATCAAGACATTTTGTCTAGCAGCTTGTGTAACAATCTCCTTCCTTACCAAGAATAAAATCTAAATAAGGCCTGAGCTTGGCTGCTTCTGCTATCAGTACATCCCAGATGAGATGTTTTTCTCCCTGTAAGGCTGACTGTCCTGTAACCTATTTTGTCAATTTGTTGTTCTTAACCACCAGTTCCTTACATCTGTCTTCGAATTTCTTCCTTTCTAGTTCTCTCTTTCCAGCTATATCCTCCAAATTTTTATTCTGGTTCTTCAAACCAGTGATTTCCAACTCTTTCAGAATTACTTGTGACATAGCCTAGACTATGCCTTGTTCACTAGATCCAGCCATAGGAGGAATGATCCTCAATTCTAGCTCATTTTCTGTCTCCTGCAACTTTGTTTCCATATCTTCAAACTTTTCCTTCGTGGCTTTCTTCACTTTCTACTACCAAGGCCATGTCTTTTTTCCATTGATTTTCTTTACCAGCAAACTTCAATAATTTTGCTTGACAATTAGTGAGCTGATTATTTAGGTTCTCCTTTTCTTTTTCTACCTCAGCTAGTTTAGGACCCTGTATTAGCTGCGTGGAAGGTATGAGAATCTTCTGTTTCAATAACTGAATGTCTTTTTCTTTCTCATCCATCAACCTTTGGATCCCAGCTCCCTTATTAGATTGGCGCCAACAACCAAAAAATTAGTTTGCAGCTTCTTTATCTGTGTTTGGTGGGCCTTATTTTCCACCTTTTATTGCCTTAATTGGTTCTCAATTTTACCTTTGAGGGTTTGTAACTTCGATAATTCCAGAGTGATATTCAGCAAGTGAGTAAACAAGATATCTCATGTTTTCTTGTGCAGATGAATCATGTCAGGTATGGGGATATCATCCATGTTCATTTTTACTTCAACAACTTTGTTATTGGTTGCCAAGGCCAAGTTCAGAGTGTTATGGACATAATCCCTGACTGAAACCAAAGACACATTTTTATTATAAATCTTTCTTACTTCAGAATATAATTTCAGAGTCTCTTGTGAAGTTATGTCTTTGATTCCTTTGTATTTATCCACTAACTCAATTTTGTTCTTTGAATGGGAGGAGGAATCGACAGGAGTACTATCTATAAATGTATACTCTTTTACCTCAAATGCAGGGCCTGATATATTCATTTCCTTTTCCCTTTGTCTACAACTATATCTAGGACAAGTTGTCCTTCAGTTTCAACCTTCTGCCATTTGGGAGTTACAACAGTTTCCTCCTCATCGATATCCATTGCCTCAGGAAAATATCTTTTATTCTTTCCTTCTGATTGACTGGCCAACAGAGTAATGCTCTCAGTTGCAACAACCAAATTGGATATATCGGGAAATAAAGAGACAACCTCTCCTATACAAGAGCTTGGATCTTCATCTAAGTCAACAATCTTTGGGGCCTCCTTTGGGTAATTAGACCAGTTAGTAGCTTCCGCCAATCCCACAACCTATTCATGTTTAAAAGGATTTATCTTTTGAGCCTTTCTCCTATTTGAGATAACCTAGTGAGGGTCATAGTTGATTGCGGGTTCTGTCTCAAATCCTAACTCTCTAAGTAAACTTTCCACCATTGGAAAAGCACCCTTATTCTTGATGGTGAATGGGCCTACATCCCAAGGGTATTTGATGTCAATGGCCTTCTTATAGTTTAGGAAGTGTTCAATCTCTACGAACAAATTTTGTCTAATGAAATACTTTGAGAAAACTCTTGGAGTCAGGAAGGATGGTAACATATAAGGTGATAGAGTGAAACCATACAGTCTGATCACTGTTCCATATTCATATAGGAACCAATCTCCTATTCTCTTTTATGTAGAAGCTTGCAATAGATCCCACATCTCTAGCAGAACCTGGGGAAACCTCTTTTGGAAAATGGCAGCATAAATCTCTATCACGAGGAAGTTCATGAACTTGGTATAATCCCTGTACATTTCATTTGTTAATAACATTTATGGTAGCTGTAGAATATCCTTGTTGAAAGACAGGAACATCTTCAATAGATATGACTGGAACCTGAAAGTTTTGGTCTTGTGGAAGTTCATTAGTTGAGAATGAATATTCTCAGCTAAGAACTCATCAAATTTAATGCATGAAACTTGTAATGAGTGACTGGGTTCATCCGACTCAATAGGACAAGTGCTTAAAATGAAGAGAAGACTCATAGGGGTTTCAGGGATGTATTTATCTGTGTTTAGACCCAAAAATTGACATAACATGGTTACTGCACACTTGGTTTCTTCGTTAAATAAGGATACATCCACTAGGAATGATGGGTTGGATGACTCGTCTTCTAGATTGAAATGTCTCTTAAAAAACTCTTGCTTTCTCTTAATGGTAGACTCCTTAAAACATCAGAGTATAGACTCTTCAATGTAATCTTTAGCCTTTAAGGTAAACTCTTCAGGGACAGACAGGGTTTTCCTAACGACTGAGGAATTAATAGGACACAAAATGGTGGAGTGGTCGTGGTTCATTATGACTCTTTCTGTCAGAGAATAGTTGTTTACACACCAATCCACAATTTTTGGGCAACTATGGGTTTGTTTAGTAGCAAAAAGGTGAAAAAGGACTAATAGATGTTATGAAGGTACGTTCCATGGTCCCTTAGCAAATTCAACTTCTGTTTCATAGCTTCAATGGGTCCATTTAAAAGGACAGGTTCAAAAACATTACATTCCTATCATCCAACAATTCTTCTACTTTATGATACTCTAAGCCCTGAGTTTCTATATTTTCCATTTGAGCCCTTTATACAACTTTCAGGGGGACAAAAAGGGCCTACCTGGTGTTTGATAAGTGGCTGATGGACGCCGTAGGAATTGGATCCTTCTGTACTATCTGTCGTCTTCTTCTACCAATGCAAGCGAATAAAATAATCTACAGTATTTTGTGATTTTCCATATTCTTAACTCTCTTGCATCTTTGGTGACCGAAACTTTTCTCAGCCTTCCATTTCTGCTCGATCTATTTTACACCATTGATCTTCTGTGCTATTTTGATTTCATTATTCTCCCTCCATTTTGTCATTGCCCTTATCTTCTATGCAACTCGAATTCTGAAATTATTTCTCAACCATCAATCTTGTCATGGATCCTTTTTAACTGCCGATTTCCTATTTCCTTACTGATTCGGCAATTTGAAATGCATCTTCAGAGTGGGAATCTTCTATTTGCGAAGAGGTTCTAGGTCGAAGATCCTTACTTGATCAGATCTGGATCGTTCATCTAGTTATCCCTTTATCCTCCTTTCACAAGCTCCGTATTCTTTCTTTCCCTCGCATCTTTGCATCGCGAAAAACATTTCATCTGTAGATATGAGTCTATGACGAATTTGGACCGTTCACTGGTGTGGATTGTATCGGATTTCACGATCCGCCTCTTTTCTATCCTGCATTCACGTTCCCATCCCGAAATCCTTCAAGATATGAGATCTTCACCTCTTTTTAATCCACACAGTTCAATGTGGAGGGCCCTACAAAATTTCGCGACACCGAAACAAACTATCCATCGTGCGAGTTTCGACAGTGAAATATTTATTGACAATAGATCTGTGCCTACGTTGCATCTCCACCATTGAGATATGTTGTTCATACCATATTTCGCAAGGGCAAATATTTATACTCGCTCGTGCATCTTGGGGCCGCCATGGTATCAATGGTGGAGGTGATCCCCAGCCTCACTTCAAATTAGCTTGGAGTTGCCTTATGGTGTGTGGAATTGACATCCGTCACTTCATCGATCCCTCTTCATGATGGTATATCGGTAATTGGTATTTC
>LPNX010108709.1:62219-83535 GCA_001517045.1 Pseudotsuga menziesii
TAATCAAAATCAAGTTGCTAATCACCAATCACAACACATCATCAATGTGTATAAAAATAACAAGTTGCATAGTACACAATAATTTTTGACATGGAAACCCAAGTTCTGGGGGTAAAACCATGGAAGCCTTTTAAAAATAGTTTTCTAGAAATAACTAGGAGGAGGAAACAACCCCATTATTATGAAGAATTCAATTTTCCAGCTGCAACTGGAAGGAGGTTTCAACCCCCTAGTTTACAGGCTCCAACCTGAAGGAAGCTACAACTCCCTAGTTCTTCGGCTTCAACCGGTAGGAGGCTATGAACTCCTTTCCTTACCCCATCCCTTCACCCTGATATGAATATAGAAACTATTGAGCCACTACCACACTGATCCTCCAGACCTGCTAATCATCACCTGTACTTCACTGCACAATCTGTACCACACTGCACAACCTGTACCATACTGCACAACCTATACCACACTGCACAACCTGTACCATACTGCACAACCTATAGACCTGTCACGTACCAATCTATGAATCTATTGTTGATAACCTCTACACTTTGATCACTGCTAAATTATCCCTGTATAATGTAGGAGGAGCAAGTCGATAAGTCGACTTGAACGATAGCCAACTTAGTCGATTAGCTGACTAAGTCGATGAGCCGACTTAGTCGATCAGCTGACTAAGTCGGTAGGCCGAATAAACTAGAGATTAGGTCGGCCACCTAAGGTTGTGTTGGTTCACCGAACCGACAGGTAGTTATTTTGTAACCATTTTGTAATCATATATATTAGGCTGTTGAGCTAGATGAGAACTCAGTTCAGTTCTTTGTGTTGTATGGACTCATTCATGTAATATAATCTGTTAATTCACCTACATGTTCTTATCTCTTTTCTCTATTTTATATGTATGTTTTAATATGTATTATTGGTAACCTTATGTGATCTACGAGATTACAACATTGGTTCCGTTGCTGGTAGTACATGTCTGAAATGTATGCAAACAGATGATACCAGAGCAGGAGATTAAGGACTGGTGGGAACGTAAAGTTGTAAATTATTTGCAGAATTACACATGAAGGAACAGATTAACAATCACACAAGCAAAAGAAATATTCTTCATAGAAACACATGAGAAGTTTGTAGAATCAGTGCCCCAACTTCTAAAGAAACTCCTGGATGAGAAAGCCGGAAGGGACTAAAGAACAACAGTTGCTGGAAAAAATGATCCGAGGAGGTAGAACAAACTTGTCGAAGTGGTTCAAGAAAATCGTCGACAACTTCTGTGAGGAGCAAGTAGTCGAAGACAGAACTTCGGTGGAAACCGTCAAGGAGAAATTTTACACCGACCTCACCGAGCAATTTCTGTGTTCTCTACAGACTTTGCTGTTCAAATTTTTGATCGAGAAAGGAGTAGGACATATTGTCGAACCTCGTCCATCACTTCACAAACTACCATCAAACTCTAACTGGGCAGAAAAGCAAAAGAAGTGGGAAAAATTTATTGCAGAAAGGGAGTGGGAATACTTCCTGATCAAGTAGACCAAACTATCGGGGCTTTCTAAAAAGAGTCGGGTAGGCTATGGGGGGGTAGTTGGTCATATGTCGAGATAAAGTAGAGTGGATTCTAGTAGACTAGAAGCAGATACCATTCATTAGTAATGAGAAGTCGACCAAAAGGGAAATCAAGAGAATAGTATCACATAACGGTATGTCGGACATTCAAAAAATAGAGAGGGAAGAGAGACAACAGAGGAGGGAAGCAAGAAGAGAAAGAGCCTTAGCGCTGCATAGAGGAAGAAGACCTAAAGCGACTGACCAGGAAGAGAATCCACTAGAGTCGGGTCATGACCGACATGAAGAAGGCGTGGAACAACAAGCGTCCCCTATGGAGGAAGAATTATGGATAGAGCAGCCAGAAGCTCTCCAATCAAGAGCTCCCCATGAAGGAACAACTCTCTCTCCATTAAATCCGCATACCCGCATACAAACAATTGTCGAAGAGGACCTCTGACTATAAGCAAGTGACTTTGGTATATGGAGTCGACTAGACGACGAGACATACACTGGATGAAACCTCATTATCCATCGACCAGAGGAAGGAAATTGGGTTACCTTTCAAGCGGTACCCTCCAATCGAAGTATCCACTTACTCTTACTGACACGTGAAGGAGCATCCCCCTGCCAAATACAGCTTTGGAAGAAACAGAACATTCAAAACTGTGGACAAATAGTTGTAGTGGGCCATCGACAGTAGAAGTCGACATCAACCGACTGCTGGTCAAAGAAGAATTGACAACCAATGGGAACAAAAGTTTCGACGACCATAGTCCCACAGAGACGAATAAACCAATAACCCCACCACCCCCACCCCCACCTCCACCTCCGCCACCTCCTAAGAGCAGTGATCGTGATTTTGATATGGGTCACGAATCAGCTCACATTCCTCTATACGAGGGGGATGAGGACCCCAGATGACATTGGTTCGTCTATGAGTCGACTTGGGAGGCCAACCAAGTTAGAGACGAAGATAGACAAATGGCATAGTTCGTGGGTGCCTTGCAGAAAAGGGCATTGACCTGGTATATGACCTTTTCTGAAAGACAACCTAGAGCAACCAAAGTCGAGATCAAGGCGCAATTTCTATCATTTTTCAAAACTCTTGATGCCAAACACCTGGCAGCGAAAAAACTAAAAACTACATCACAGAAGCCAAGGGAAACTGTCCGCGACTATGATAAGCGATGGAAAGACCTTTTGAGCCAGCTGGACTATTTTATAGATGAGCAATTACTAATCCAGTGGTTTCTTGCAAGGTTATCTCAGAAAGTCCATCGACACATCAGTTTGGAAACATTCAAATCCTATGAAGATGCGCTCACAAAATCTCTCCAAGTAGAGATGGATGAGGACATACCCGCTTACTCCACTGACCACAGATTGGAAGAACAGCTGGAAAGTGTATAGAAGTCTTTAAAGGAGTTAAACCTAAAAAATTAGGAGATCTGGTGCACCAAATGCTCAACGGTCAGCCACTCCAAAGACATATGTTGACAGGAATACAGCCGACAGGACATTCGATTCGTGCAGACCAAATATCTTTGCGACATTTTCCAGGAACACGGGGACCACTCAACAAAATTCTGCCCATTCAACATGAAGAATGACAAGGCATCTTGGTGTGCAATTTGTGAAACCAAAAATCATAACACGACCGACTGCCATTTGAACCTAAAGAACAGAAAAAATTATCATGTAGTCTACCAAACCAATGTAGTTACACAAAACAATGAGCAAAACAACTTACCAAACGATGAGAATGGCCAGAGATATGACGGTCGACAATACGAGCGCCGGTACGACAATCAACGTGGAGGCTACGGAGGATGAGGTCGATTCCCTGGGAATCGCGACAACCGACCACATTGACCCATCCAGTGCTTTACATGTTATAAGGAGGGACATCGGTATGCAGACCGTCCATATAAAGACATAACTGACCTCAAATTTTGTACTCATTGTGGAGTAGGGGATCACTCACTAGAGGATTGCCCTACCATGTTGGAAAAAATAAATACAAAGAAAAATGTGAATATCTTGTCCTGTGTGCAAAAAAATGATGTAATAAACACAAAAAATTTACATATTGTTACTCGACAAGGAACAAAAACAGGAAGTGATAACCCAAGAATCAACAAAATAAAAGAGAAAAATGTCTATCCTGATCCACTTAAAGAGAAACAAACATACAAAGAAGCAACCAATGTATTCAAAGAATTTGCATGATAAGAACAAGCTCACGACACTCGACATAACAAAATAAACGAATTAATACATCTTGTACAAAAAGACAACTCAGTCTCTCAGTTCATCGACTTACTATATGAAATAAAGCATAACAACTTTGAAAAACAAACAAAGAACATCTACAGCTTAAATAAAAAAGACAAAGGTGATGCCGACCCACTTGTCGACGTGGAAATCGAAGGATACCATGTCCGATAAGTAGTGCTCGACTTTGGATCACAAGTAAACATCATGACTCATGACACTTGGGAACAAATGGGAAGACCTCAACTACATGAGTCAGGCATATACCTGAAACTAGCGGACCAAGGCCTAATTGAACCTATTGGAGTTTGGAAAAATTTCGACACGACTATAAAAGGAATCTCGACCAAAGTCGACTTCGAAATCATTGACCCTAAGGAAGGATCCAGTTCATTCCCAACATTAGTAGGTCTACCTTGGGGTAGAAAGATGAAAACATCGATATCCTTGGACAAAGAGAGGATCAAATTAAAAGGAAATGGACAAAAGGTCATTGTACCTATTCACCCATCTCAAGGATAACCTTGGACTGAACCTATCGATGACAAAGTCGACATCCGACAACTCTACCAGATTCAGAACCATGCAGATTATACAGAACCGAATATCCACGGAGAACTTCATTTGGGCAACCAGGACTCAGTTGGTTATAATTCAGACGTAGAATTATATGATTGAGAGATCAAGAACTACGAAACACAAGCAAGAGGGTGTTGGACTATTCAAAAAGTGTAGAAAAAAACCACCCAATTGTGCTTCATAGTGTCCATTGTCCCAAAAATGTTTGAGTGAGAAAAAAATTAGGGAATACCCTACCTTACAACCCACCAATGTAACTACTACACAAATACCAAGATACAAGGAAAGGGAATCACCAGTCATGCATGTAGAACAAGTGTCCAAAAATATTGGTGAACATGGATGACTTCAAAGCCTAGTAGAAACTTTTATAGGACAAGCTACTTGATGGTGGGATACCCATCAAACAAGACTGCAGACTTGGACAACAAATTCAACTTACTTTGTCGAAAGGTTTGGAGGAAATAAGTTAACCTAACAAGCTCAGATACCTATATTCACTCAAGGACAAAACCCAAAAAATCATATTAAAACCTGTGAAAAAGAGAGGAGAAGACTTGGATACAAGGATGAACGAGCATGGCCACACCTGTTCTCATCAACCCTCATCGACTTACCAAACAAATGGTATAAAATGGAAGAAGCTAGAGGTGGAACATTCTTATGGCATGAACTCAAGGAAAATTTCATTAAATATTTTAACTTTATACCACAAAATGAAAACTTGGTCGAAACAGCAAAACAGATTAAATAATTTATCCAGCTGACCAAAAACAAACCCTTAAAAGATAACCAACAGACAATGAAATGCAACAATATACAAACGAGGAAAAAACCACACTCAACAATACTACAGTTAGAAAATAAAAACACAGTAGGAAAAAGCTTTAGATGGAAATCCAACCATGTCGAAACAACCAAACCTATTTGCACAATCCTTAAAGTGGAAACAACCGACAAACAGGACACCGGCAGAATGACTGTAGCCGACTTCCCTGCCACATTCTCACAGTTTAAAGAAGGAAGTCGACCGATCAATGAAGCCAAAGCACTAGAATGGCTAGATGCTAAAGTCAAAACTAGGGAATTCGACATCTCAAATGATGATAGACCAAAAATGGCAAAGATTGATGACTACTGAAGTGAAGAGCAGATCACAGAGATAGTGAACTTATTAAAAGAGTTCCAAGATGTATTCGCTCGAGATTATAAAGACCTCAAAGGCTTAGTCCACGAAATGGGAGAAATGAAGATTGATACTAAGCCTGATGTTAGACCTGTGAAGAAAAGGCCATATAAACTAGCGCACAAATACAAAGAGATAGTCAAAAAGGAAATTGATAACATGCTTGCAGCAGGCATAATCTATCCTATTGACCTATCAGAATGGGAAAGTCCAATGATTGTACAGCCTAAGAAACATGATCCGACCAAACTAAGAATTTGTGTCAACTTCAGAGAACTAAACAAAGTGACACTGACAGACCCATTTCCAACTCCTTATGCAGATGAAATCTTAAATGAAGTTGCAGGACATGAATGCTACTCATTTACAAATGGATTCTCAGGTTATATCAAGTGCCAATAGCTAAAGAATACCAGAAGAAGACAACCTTTGTGTGTGAATTTGGCTCATTTGCTTACAAGGTTATGCCCTTTGGATTAAAAAATGCACCTGCAATATTTTCTAGGATTGTTGTCAAAACATTTCAGGAATATATTTACAAGACAATGGTAGTATAATTTGATGATTGGACAATATACTCCATGTTAAAGGATCATTGCAAATGGCTCAGAATTACGTTGGAGAGATGTCGACAAATTCAACTCTCCCTAAACATCAAGAAATGCATATTTGTGATCCCCATAGGGATATTATTAGGGCACATTGTCTATAAGGAAGGTATTAAGGTTGACTTTGCAAAGATCAAAATTATCCTCGACCTAAAACCACCAGTAAACCCAAAACAAGTCAGGGTGTTACTTGGCCACATAGGCTATTACAGAAAATTCATAAGGTATTACTCAGATATGACCTATCCACTTGAAGAACTATTAAGGGAAGATAAAGAGTTCAAATGGACTGAGGAATGCCACATATCATTCGAAAAATTAAAAAGAAAACTAGTCGAAGCACCAATCCTAATGTTTCCAAACTGCTCGATCAAATTCCATGTTCATATTGATGCATCAGGCCTAGCAATAGGAGCTATCTTAACCCAACCAGGGGATGATGGAATGGATTATCCTATAGTTTACAGTAGCAGAAAATTAAACAAGGCTGAGAGAAACTATTTGACAACAGAAAGAGAGGCACTAGGAATGGTATTTGCACTACAAAAATATCGACATTATCTTTTAGCTAACCCATTTATATTCTATACAGACCATCAGGCACTTAAGTATCTCATCAATAAACCACTACATCATGGAAGGATTTGTCTATGGCTACTATTATTCCAAGAATTCGAATTCGAAGTCATTGTTTGACCAGGTAAGTTAAATGTCAGTCCCGACCATTTATCCAGAATCGACACAGGAGAAGAACCGATAGGAGTTGAAGATGACTTACCTGATGCACATTTATTTTGGATAGAAGCAGTCCCAACAGAATTAGAAGAAATAGCCCAGTTCTTGGAAGATGGACATGCACCAGAAGGAATGAGTACAAAGAAGAAGTAGATCTTAGCTATGAAGGCGGCACCATACAGTCTTATAAATAGATTCTTATACAAAATGGGACTAGATGACATCCTTAGAAGGTGTGTACTAGAACACGAACGAGACAACATTATGCATGAAGCACACTATGGAATGGGATGAGGACATTTCCAAGAAGACAGAACCGCAAAGAAAATCCAACAGTCAGGGTTGTGGTGGCCGACACTACACAGAGATTGCAAAAATTTTGTCAGTCAATGTGACAGATGTCAACGACTAGGTCGACCCCTGTCTAGCACAGAAATGCCTTTGATATTAGTGAACCCAAGTCTGACATTCAAAATTTGGGCCATCAACTTCATAGGACCATTTCCTATACCAAAAAAACGGACAGGTGCAAGGTATATCATAACTGCAGTCGAATATGTAACTAAATGGGTAGAGGCTGAACCAGTCGACACATGCTCTAGTGAGATAGCTGCTAAGTTTATCTATGAGAATATCATCACCAGATTTGAATGCCCACTAACCCTAATTAGCGACCAAGGAACACACTTCATCAATAAAATTATCAAAACCCTAACTGACCAGTTCCAAATCGACCATCGTCAAAGTACAGGATACCATCCTTAGTCAAATGGAGCAATTAAAGCATTTAACAAAACTTTAACTAGATGACTAACCAAAATATGTAATGCTGATAAGGATGACTGGGACGAGAAAATACCAGCAGTATTATGGACATACAGAATAACATATAAACGTTCGACCGATCAAACTCCTTTTCGACTAGTCTATGGACAAGAAGCAGTAGTTCCACGACACTTCCGACAACAAACACCTATCATCACAGAGATACTACATGTCGATGTCGAACAAGGAAGAAAGGACCGACTATTGCAACTAAGCAAACTCGAAGAGCACCGAATAATGGCAATACAATATCAAGAAATCTAGAAACAACAACAGAAAGCATGGCATAACCGAAACATCAAGAACAAAAACTTGTCGGTAGGAGACCTTGCTTTACTATACAATAGTCGAGTAAAAGGTAAACCTAAAAATCTCCATACTGAATGGATGAGACCCTACGTTGTCGAAGAGATACATACAAATGGATCAGTCTGACTAAAGACATTACAAGGCATATTATTTCAGAAGCTAGTTAATGGAGCCCGACTAAAACGCTATAGAAACTAGAAATACGCTGACAAAAAAAAAATCCAAAAAGCAAAATAGCCCCGTACATACAGAAAAATATGATAGGAAATTACCATTTCGACAACCAACATCATGCCCATCAACATAGCACCATCGACCATTTTCATCAACCATTTTCATAACCGACATTGACCGACGACCTCGATAGTCCCATTGCACATTCATGACATCGAGCGCTGAAAGAAATTTTCCATTAACGCACACTCAAGTATTCCAGCTGGAACATCACGTCCACCATTAATACACTCATCAATGAACAAATCCACAACATCGCCTATAAATACTGGACCACCGAAGGTTCATTCACCGCAATTCATATAGAAAGAGCATCTGAGCATCCAGTCGACTAAAAGTCGAGAACCCCTTAGTGAAATCGACCACCAAACCGACACAATGGCACCCAAACAAACTAGAGCCTTGACCAAAGCCAAGGAACTATAGACTGCAGACACACCTTTAGTCCATAGACTAAAGAACATTAAGAATGCTAAGGTACATGAAGGCTCATGGCAAAAACTCTGGGCCGAGATGCAAGAATGGGCTTATGTAAACAAGAAGCTCACTCAAGCCGTGGAGAAAATCAAATACAACACCATATTCAACTATGTGAATGCACCACTCATGGCCAGTTTTAGTGGAACCAAGGAAAATGCCGTAAAATTCATCATAAGCTGGTACCACAATGGCCAGTTCTACTTCGACCAACAGGTCGACATCTCTGGAGAAGTCATCTCCAAGCTCATCGGCCTCTCAAATGAAGGAAACCCAGTACCAGTCGGTATCAAAGAAGGACTGGTCGAAGAGCTAACTGGGTCAACTTCGGGAAAAAACTCGAAGGGGTTGATGATTAGCCAAATCACAACCCGAACACCATAGATTGTGGCCAAATTAATAGCAATCACACTCACCCTGAAAGGTCGAGGCAGCAACCTCAAGTTAGACATGCTAGAAGCTGTCAACACCATTGCAACAGATGGAAGGATATACAGATGGGCTGAATATGTCGTTGACACGGTCAAGACCATCTGTGAAAGAGGCTAAGAAATGGGGGGAATCATCAAGTTCCCCTCCCTAATATTATGGATAGTCATGTACCATATCTACCCAGAGGGGATTCCAATTTTTCAGGAACCATCGAGGTTCCACATGTGGAGATTTAAACCATTCTCCCAGAGAGGAACTTTGCAAGAACTTGAAAACGGGAAGGTCCTGTTGGAGAACTGGCTTCAACAGCTCAAAGTCTGCATGACTAGATGGAGGGTGCCTCAAAACATTCAAAGAGGTCTATCGACAAACTCCCACATCTAGCTAGAACTCGACCATACCTCAGTGTGGTACATGCATGGCGATAACTCAAATGCTAAATCCCTCGACTACTATCCATCAGTAGACCAGATCTTTCGAGAGCTGTCTCGATAGGATAAAACCAAAATACCAGTACCAGCAGCAACAAAGAAGATTGAATTCTCGATCGAGGAGCAGCTCACTGACCAAGAAAAAGAGGAAGACTATGAGCTCAACCTCTATATCAGCACCTTCATGTCAGAGGAGACACCGGTTGAACACAATGACTGACTTCAAATCATTATCAAGCCCACGACAGCACAGAGGAAAGAACCACATCAAGAAGAAACCCAGCCAGACCCATAGGTAATTACTTCGGCTGTAGAAAGTGTCACCCCAACTCAGGAGCCAAGGGGAGAGACAGAGCCAGAAAACCTAGAGTATGCTGTCACAAAAGGCATCATTAGAAAATTGTCGAAAGAGATAGCAGCGGCCAGGAAGAAATTAAAGACACAACAACAATAACAAGGAAAAGGTAACCACAAGCTTATCCTTGCAGACTCATCAGAAGACGAGGAGGAACTAGCAGCTATGGCCTTCGACATAATAGAGGATGCCGCAGCAAATAAGGTGCCAGTTGAAACCCAGTTCTAGCGATTTGTCAACGCAGGAGCACTAGCAGGTCATCCAAAGAAAGCTAAGACCACCCACATGACGACACCTGAGAACGTCATCGATCTTGTGTCTATGCCTCCACCCCCATCACCGACGAAGGTAATCGAGGAGCAAGTACCAGCACAACAGTCAGTAAGCCCACTCGACTTGTGCAAAAGTGCGATGTCGAAAGCGATGAAGGAAAAATTCGATAAAGACAGGTATTTGCAGGCATTCATTGAGAAATTTCTTGAGATATTTACGTTGGCACATAAGATATCCACAAAAACACCTCTCTTCGAGACCAATGGATACCAACCAGGACATGAAGCCTAGTCCAGAACCTTTGCAACCATCACGTCAACTTTTGAGAGAAATCTCGACAAGGAAGTTGAAGTGGTTGCACATCAGACCTCCACTATCACTTCGACCGTACCCCAAGCTGACCTACCAGCCACTGCACCAACTGGAGGAGAAGAAAATGAGGAGGACATAACCCGACAAATTAACCAAATGTTCTCTGACATAGACTCACCTCCTCACCTCGACAATCCACCACTCAGCCACATATCCCCCAACCCAATCACCCCCAACCATTCGCCAACTCCATCACCACCACCACCATCCCCACCACCACCACCACCCCCCAACTCAGAGCAAGCCCCACCACAACCAGCTGCACACCCTACATCTCCACAACTAGAAGTAGCAGTCATCCCACCGCCCCAACCAGAGAAACCATCAACTACTATCCCACAAACCAAAGATCCCGACTCGACTTTTGCAGGTACACAGGTGTCGACACAAGCAGAGAAGGAAAAGTACAAGAAGAGGAAGGAGAAATAGAGGAAGGAGCATCATGGACAGTCATCAAAGGTCCATATCAAATTAAAAGATGCAACTTTGCTAACCGACGCAGAGCTAGGACAACTCCTCAAGACCCTAGCAGGCGAAGCAAAGACGAGGAGCGAGCAGAGAAATAAGGAACTCGACGACAAGAACGCAAAACAGGTCGAGTTCCTCAATAAATGTAGGAACCTGGCCCAGTCAGTCATGCCGGGTCCCGTAGAGGTTGACACAGACAAACCGCTCAAAAGGGTGTATCAGCTATTTGAGAGCATAGTGTCGGCACTCCAAGCTCACATTCAGGAAACAAAGGAGGAACAAAAAGAGGAAACTGCCCGACTCATAATGGCACAGCACACTGCCTTTTCTGAAGCTTATAAAGTGCTGCAAGATCACATGGAGGAGTCTGTCATAACTGAAGAAATACTGAGAGACTGGCCTACTTACTATGGGCAAGTCTATCAGTAAACTCGGCAGACTCGACAAGGGATCCAGGCATTGGAAAGTAGGAAAACCATTGAGGAAGCACTTAGAACGACAATAGAAGAACAAATAGTGCTTGAAACAGCCAAGCTATAGAGACTAGAGAGGGAAGCACATCAGTGGGTGCAAAAAGCTATCCCTAACTTGGAAAAAGTCGACATCATCTGCCTGCAGATGAAACGACTTATCGAGACCGCAGAGGAGAAGGGCCAGTTTATGGGTCTCGACATGGAGGGAATAGCATAAGTCATCATTTCAGAAAAGATGTTGATCCTATCAAGCCTGACCACACTTACCATTGACTTCTAGAAGATTCTGCAAAGTTGGATAGATTTCCAACATCATCTCGCAGTAACAACACCAGCCATTTGTCGAATTCTGTGTACAGGAGCGACTGACCATCAGACTTCATAGCCCATGAAGACCAGGCAAATCATAGTAACTATTGAGACCAGATGGATTTTTTTTACCTCCCTATTTCTTCGGGACAAAGAAACCTTTTTTTTGTGGGGGAGATGTAGGAGGAGCAAGTTGATAAGTCGACTTGAATGATAGCTGACTTAGTCGATCAGCCGACTAAGTCGGTCGACCGACTAAACTAGAGATTAGGTTGGCCACCTAAGGTTGTGTCGATTCATTGAACCGACAGGTAGTTATTTTGTAACCATTTTGTAATCATATATATTAGGTTGTTGAGCCAGATAAGAACTCAGTTCAGTTCTCTGTGTTGTATGGACTCATTCATGTAATATCATCTATTAATTCACCTACGTGTTCTTATCTCTTGTCTCTATTTTATATGTATGTTTTAGTATGTATTATTGGTAACCTTATGTGATCTGCGAGATCACTACATATACCAACAAGTAATTTTACTTCCATACACTGCTCACTTACATCCTTGTACACCTCGTCATACACAGTCACTGAACACATAATCCTTCTCTGCTTCCACTGAACATAAGGCATGCATCATCATGCATCATCATCATAGGTATGCATCATTGTCATAGGGTATGCATCCTCATCATTAAATATACATCATCATCATATTAGTGTGCACTATGTATGCATTATCAACATCAAGTATAGACCATAATTCATAGGATACCATCATCACACTATGGTATGCATGTAAATCATATTGTATAGGAGTGCATCAACTTCATAGAGTATACTTAATTATCACATGCATTATCATCATAAAGTGTATCGTATCATAACATAAAGGTATGTAACATCATCATCATAGCCTCCATAATTAATTAAAATATATATACCAATATATAGGCTCACATACTAAGATCAAATATGAACTCTATCCATGAGAGACATGTACCAATATAAGAGAAACCATGAAGCATGAACCATACCTTATTGAATATCACAATATAAATAAAAAGTAGAAAAATAAAAACAAACTCTAGATCATGTCATCACATAGCCCTCGTAACAAGCTTTCCAACGAGCCAAGAATTTTGTAATTCCGATTCCGTATGATAAAATTATGCCAATTTTAGTGAAGATGCCCAGAAATTTCTCTATCACAAAATTTCGCACTTTTCTCCAAGAGTTGTGAAATTCCTGAGAGAATTGATGATGAACAAATGAAATGTTTGATATTCTATCTATATAGGTTGTGGAGAAAAATTATTACCTTGGGCCAACATGCAATTCAAAATTACAAATAATTAAATTCTCTTTTGTTTGGTCGGCTCACCCAAAAAAGGTGGGGTACACCAACTTCAAAAATTCATATATATTCAATCGTAAAGAGTTAGAAGATGCTCCACATATCAATGTAAATGGATTGAAGAGGACTATATCCCTACAGTGGGTTTGTTTTCAAATTCTTGGTCTAATAGCCTTAAATTCTTTAATTTGTACATGACATCAAGACTCCACACAAAAAGGTGCCAAAGACCATGTTACCTTATGTGTAAGTTCCAAGGTCAAAGGATTTAATGGACATCATAAAAGGCATGAGGAATTCAATGGTCTTCACATACACATAATTAACATTGACAAGGAGGAGGTCTCCACCATATACTTTTCATATCAAGGGTACCAAGGTGTCAGGGTGCCTAGACTTCTCCTAGGGTACCATGACCTCATTAAAAACACAAATGACCACATAATGGGTCATTTGGACTCTTTGAAATTCTACATTTTTTCAACCGACTAAGGACTCTTTCTAGGGTACTAAGGAATAGGTTGTGGTACTGGGGATTAAAAAAAAATGGTTAGGGAAACATAAAACATCTTTAGGGGTACCTAAACAATCTACAGGGTGTATAGGGTTTTTGGAAATGCCCCAAGGGCTCCAAGGGCTTCAGACTTGGGCTTGGACAAGGTCAAAAGGTCTGATTTGACATTTACACTTACTTAAACCTCAAGGGGCACCAAGACACACCGACACACATCGGTTGGTATCAATGACAATTTAGTCAACATATCTATATCTATATCTATATCTATATCTATATCTATACACACACACACACACACACACACACACACATTAGTGAAACCTAGAAAAAGAATATGTGTTTGTCCACCCAAAAATTCAAATAAATACACCTATCCATGTAATAATACTTTGATGAGACAAATGTGCATTCAAATTTGTTTTAAAATGTTTTGGGAAATTTCACTTCGATATGAAGAAAGGAAATTCATAATACAGATATTTGTTTTCATAGATAGGAATTTTTTTTTACATGATACTATCAAGTATGTTTATTGTCTATAAAGTTAATGAATTAAATTTAAAAGAAAGTGATTAAAATAAAAGAAAATAACCAATACTTTATTATAATAAGAAAAATTTAGGGGAAAGGATGTAGTCCATTTGGAAACTGCAAGTTCTTTTAAGGTATACAAACTATTATGCAAGTCACTGGTACGTGTCTCGATGAAACGTCGCGAAGGTTGAGCCCCCAAGTAATACCCCTCGTAACATTGAAACTAATTTTATTTAAGTTTTTCTTTGTGATAACTGATAGATGTTTTAATGTTTGGAAACAAAATTTGGGGAGCCATGCAATTAATTGACATAACTTAACTTTGTTTTAGTAATTGAATACTTAATTATCTTTAAGAAGACAATTGACCAGTCATAGGAAGAGGTAATTACTAGATATTAAGCCCTAGGAAAAAGAGGAAATGCATACAGAACAAGAGAGGAATGATAATAGAACTTCCAGAGAGCATTAGGAAAAGTGTAGGCTTTAAATTTGGTTATCGAAAATAGCATAGAGCTACTAGACAACACTTGAAAAGTGCCATGCTATGAAAATAAGAACCCCCAGTGAGAACTTAGAAGTGTGCTAGGTTCTATATGTAATTGAATTTGACTAAAGTGATGGTGGCAACTTGATAAACCGAGGAAGTGAAAAACACAAACTGTGGTTCTTGGAAAGGGGGTTGAAACCTTGTAGCTTTAAACAAATTTCAAGGTTCCTAAGGTCGGGAAGAGCGTGGCTCCTCCATTTCTATTTTTAAAAGATATTAAGATACGTTCATATTTACATAACCCTAGTATATTACAGAATGATGGATTTTAGTACATTTGTTTATTATAGATGAGCAAACATCATTAAAGGTTAATAATATTGAAAAAGTATTTAATAATGGCCATAATATATTTTTATTTCAATACTCTATGCTAATGATTTCTTAAGAAAGGTTAATTCTTATTTATAATTTTGATTAATACAGTTCTAATTATAACCACTACACTATTTATCATGGGTAAAGTCAGGAAAGGATGAATCTTTACAAATATACAATGGTTGTTTAAAAATTAAGTTTTGTTAATTGAAATAAGACACTAGATATTTATGTTTCTAGTCATTGGTCATATTTATTAAGTAGTCATATAAAACTATGTATATAAAAATTTTAAACAGAAAACCCTAAACTCAGAAAAACTATGATAAACTAAATCAACTAACTAATATCACCCCATAGTCCCTTTTAAGAAAAACAAGTATAATTCAAACTAAAAACTCTCCCCAGATTATTAAGAATTGATTGAGGAAACAAGATAGAAACGCTGAATTAATTTACACAACAAATATAAATACAAACCCTGCACTCTTTCTTTGTATTATCCATCGCCATTGCAGTAATTATTCATTAGGTATGGCCAAGGTATTCATATGATTATATCCCTGTAACCCTCAGTGTATTTCGGTAAATAATTTACCGCACATAATAATCAAAATTAAATAGTCAATTACCTTTCCCAATAGGATCTTTAGTATCCAATAGAAAAAATAACTCAGTGATTCTTTCAAAATAAAAACCAAAGCACCATTAACCAATCATGTTAACAACCTTAAGTTGTTCTCTTTTAAAATTATAAAACATAAGTATAGTTTAACCCTTAACACACTCTTTACCAACTTGCGCACGGAGGGATTCATCAGAACCAAAACCCACATAGTTCCTTGATTAATAAACCGACATGCCTTGCTTAACTTTGCCCATACAACCATGAAAGCAGCCAAGAAAGGAGGCTTACTAGGATAGGATTGAGGTATGGGGGTCTTGTGACCATTCAACCGAAGCCAAAATTACCTTCAATAAAATAATAACAATTAGTAAAACTAGTGGAATATGCATTTAATTTAGTTAATACAAAGAAATTGAAGAGGGGATTACTTTGCAAGTTGAATTTATAACAAATTCCGCATTCTTGTGCATAGTGGTAAAATGTGTGGAGTCGAAGTTACCATAAAACCAAGGAAACTGCCCCGCTATAGGGAATGAGGGAATGACCTCACTTCTCAAAACCAACATCACCCTAATCTTACTTTTAACCCTCATCAAACAGTCATAGAGCGACACCAATCTTATGCTGAGAGATTTTACTCCACCAAACCATTCCTATGAAATATTAATACAAATCTCTGTGATAGTTGGAAAATGACCTTTACCACTTAACCATATCTTCTTTGTTCCATGAAGTTGCAAAATATTATCCGCATGTGAAATGGTAAACTGTAATTGTATCTTCATTGTGTCAAGAAGGCTTTTCAAAACAATATTAGCTTGCAAAATGATAAACTAAAACCTTACACCAGAGAAAAGATCCAAGTTGCACTCTTCACAGGATAGACATGTGGAACCTAGTTATAGAGTTGTATGGAGATTGTGTTGAAGCTTCCATGTAGCTAAGTGGAGTACAACCTTTACTGTCAATGAAGTGATCGGAGTAACTTTTTCCTCGTCCAAATCCATAACTCATTAACCATACAACCAAGCATATAACAGGTTATACCTATGTATGAAATAAAATGACATTAAATCGAAGAGCTAATAAATCCTTCAACCACGATCTCTCACACGATCATATGAGTTAGTCTAACAATTTGCAACTATAGCATTAAAATTACATTATGACACTCACCAATTTTTGAGGTGGTGTATATATATATATTTCCTACTAGGATAATATTCTACCAAAGTAGAAGTTACTAGGATAATATTTTACTGGAGTAAAGTTAGACAATTTTTTTCTTCTTACTATTAGGTTTATTAAAAATTGAATGCAAGAATGGTTAAAACGCTTGACCTAATGGGTCATCACACATCTACTTAGTTATATATGTAAATAGAATCTTTCATAGATAACCAAAATATAATTTATGAAATAACAAACCCAATACTTTAGTACACACAGACTTATCGATGGTTGAACCCAGACAAATCATGGAAGACGAACCTATACCTGAACGAATGTCGGTATTAGAAAATGAAATACTATACATAAAACTTGAGGAAAAATGTAACACCGAGATACAATGAGAAATGTTGGAAACAATGCAAAATTTAAAGGATGATTTAAACAGGCTTGAAGCAGATAATGCCAATGATGAATGCTAGATCAGACCAGGAAGAGATAAATGAGTTAATTTTGAATAGCTTAACAAACCAAGCACCACCGTAAAACTAATGGAAACAAATCTTGTAGTACGAGAAAGAAGAGAAAAGAAAATACGAAAAGTTACAGAAGTGAGGAAACCACAAACAATCTTCAATTAAACGCTAAGGAATTAAAGAAAGACGATGAAACAAAATAAAATAAATAAAAAGGAAGAACTGTGGAATTACAAGGAGAATTTAAGAAATTGAGACCTCCGATGTTCAATGGGGAATCTAAAGAGGATGCTGAAGCTTGGTTTCTATACATAAAATGATATTTTCAAGTATACAATTATGATGACAATTTGAGGGCATGATTGGCTATTTTTTATCTAAGTGGAAAATCTGCTTTGTGGTGGCAAGAAGCAAAGAGCATAAATAACATAATAAGTAAGGAGCTAAGATGGAAATTTTTATTTTTATTTTAAAAAAATAAATACATGTCAGAAAGATATTATGATGAAAAAGCCAAAGAATTTAACGACCTGAGTTTGGGACAATTAACAATGGAGGAATTCGTAACTAAATTTGTGAATTTACAACGTTACATACTATACTTGAAGGATGCAAAAGAAAAAGTGTATCGGTTTATTAGTTGTTTACCTCCAACTTACAAGGATACAACTGAATTTGACATGCCCAAAACTATGGATGAAGCAATTAGGAAGGCTAAACTATGCTATCTTATGTTTAAACAAAGATCCGAGTTAAAAATTAAGTTGCTGAATTTTTAGCTAAGTGTATAGAATGTCAACAAGTTAAAGTTGAACATCAACACCCAGCAGGTATTTTACAACCATTACCAATTCCAATTGGAAATGGGAAGTCATTAGTCTTGATTTTGTAACTGGCTTACCTAAAAACCAGAAACAAAATGATTCAATAATGGTAGTTGTGGATAAACTAAGTAAGACAACACATTTTATACCTGTTAAAACAACGTGTAAAGCTGCTAAGATTGCTGACATATTTATGAAAGAAATCTTTAGTTTGCATGGAATTCCAAAGGTAATAATTTCTAACAGAGATCCGAAATTTACTGGTAATTTTTGAAAATATTTATTTAAATGGCTAGATACTAAATTGAATTTCAGCACTGCTTATCATCCCCAAATAGATGGACAAATAGAAATAGTCAATCAAGTACTAGAAGATATGTTATGAATGTATGTTAGAGATTATCCCAAGAAGTGGGAAGATTATTTGCACTTAGTTGAATTTGCTTATAACAACCATTATCAAGCTTGAACAAACTTTTAGTCCTTTTGAAATATTATATGATAGAAAATGTAACACTCCTATTACATGGAGTAATCCCGTTGAAAGATTGATTTTAGTACCTAAATCATTAAAAGAACTAGAAGTAACTGTGAAACAGGTACAAAGGAATTTGAAAATTGCTCAAGACAGACAAAAGAGTCATGCTGACCTTAAAAGAACTCCAAAAAAATTCCAAGTAGGTGAGCATTTTTTTGTTAAGGTAAAAACCAGAAAGAACTCCTTTAAACTAGGGAGTTGTGCTAAATTAACACCCAAGTATTGTGGACCATTCAAAATATTGGCAAGAGTGGGGCTAGTGGCATATCAGTTAGCTTTGCCACCTAATCTTAGAATACATAATGTCTTTCATATTTCTATTTTGAAAAAAATATGTACATGATGCTACTCATATGATTGACTAGAATGTGATATAGGTAGAACCAGAAGGATATTTTTGGGTGGAACCAGACTGTATTCTTGATAAGAGGGAAAATTTTCTCCAGAATCTCACCATTGGACAAATAAAGGTGCAATGGAAACACCTAAGTCTAGATGAATCAACCTGGGAATTTGAGAGCGATATGCGGGTGGCATATCCGGCTCTGTTCCAGGAAGACTTAGAATAACTTAAGCAACATCGAGGATGATGTTGAGCTTAAGCGGGGGTGTTTGTAACATACCCAGAACTGAAAAATAAAAATTTATTATTTATTTCATAAAAACAATATGTTAAATTTATTGTAAAGTTTTATGACCAAGTTGGTCAAGGACGACTGTAATTGAATAATTATTTATTTTAATAATTAAATAGAAGAGAAACCTATCCAAGGGAGACTATTAAATGAGTTTTTACTGACCAACTAGGAGGAATGAGCAGTTGTAGAATGCTGGTTGACAAGTGGCAACAATAGCATTTCACTTTCTAGCTGTTGTAGGAAGCATAATCCCTAAAATTGTGGTCATGTTCCCTGAGAGGGGGAATTGAGCTGGTGGCTCATTTAATTCCAAAACTAACCAAAGACCTAGGCAATCTTATCAATACCATCAAATTGAGTAGGAGGCTCAGTACTAATTCTGATTTCTAAGTGAATGAACCTTGTGACTGTTGCAAACTAAAAATTCAGGGACACAAGGAATTTGATGAGGGGATAGCTAATGTGGAATTGTTGAGTTAATTCTACTACTGAGTTCTAAGTTGTAGAAATCTATTGTGTGGGCTATTATCCAGTGATCTTCGTCCTAGTGGTTTAGTGAATAGGCTCGGGGGTCCTAAGAAAGTAACATCGGCTTATTCAAGAGACGGTTGGGTGGAACAGTCTCCCTAGGGTGTGTGTCCCTCTTCTGCAAGTTATCCAGGTTCTAGTTGCTGTTATTTTATATGTGATTTAGATTATGGGTTTGTATTTTATTTAAAAAGTATGTTCGATGTCTGTAATTTTAATAATGTCTGTTGATAGTGATCCTTGATCTTAACTTCCTATTTGTACACTTTATCTACAAGGTTTATTGTTCCAAGGTTAATAATTAAATTGTGAAGTTAGGCTATTCGTTAATTTAGATGATGTTTTACTTCCTTTAATGTAGTTAGTATTATTCCATTATAATGTTATTCTCATGATCAATTTATTTCGCTAAGATCAAGTTGAGGAAACAAAAATGCATCGAATAAAAAATAGAGATAAACCTTACAAAAGTTATTATAATAGACATCTATTCACTATTTTTATAAGTAACTGTATAAAACTGATAAATCTATTAAGGACCAACTCTCGGGGAGTTTTAGGGATTAAATAAGAAGTAACTTTAAATAATCTAGTAAATGTTATGATAAAAACAAATAGAGAATTCAAATCCAAGATCCACGATAATGAATCCATGCATAACACATAAATATACATCAAACAGTAAATCTAAAACATTTTTTTTAAAGAAACCTTATCATTTTTCTACTTTGATCTATTCATAGATAAATTAAGATTTCTTTCCACGGCAGAGTAGATCTAAACAACCTGAAATTTAGACCATCAATAGGGCTAGGTTTTTCTTTTTAAAACAGAGTCTGAGTATAAGTAGTTATGGCAAATACCCAAATGACGAACTCACAAAATAGGGATAAATTCTTTTACTACAAAATCAGTATTACCCACCAAAAAATCAGTAAACCCACTGGACAGAAACCTCAGATCAAAACTCATAACCATCTACACATTAATTTTCAACTAGAACATAGCAGAGCCTTCTTGATATAGTAATTAAAAAATGTAACCAACTTTAATAATTAAAAATCATTTCGACAGAGGCCTCACGACTTTTTCTTAAGTAAATAGAGAATTGACCCTACGACCAATTTTAGTATTAAGTAGTAAGAAAACATCTATTTTCAAAGCTTCCCAACAGTAAGTATATAGAACCAGTCAGATTATAGTTAAAATGAAGTTGTTAGATAAATCCCGCATGGGTCTTATCCTTTTATAAACCCTTTTCTTAAATTTAAACAACAAACTATCCAAACAGTGTTCTACAGGCCTTTCTCAAAATGAAAAGGATAGAGTTAAGGCCTCGTGGCCTCATTCCAGTATTA